>PITA01018982.1:0-38893 GCA_004023965.1 Spilogale gracilis | reverse complement strand
GGAGGAGAAAGACAGAAAGTTCTGATCCACCAATTAGAAGTCCCACATGGGCTCTGTCCTGTCTTGAGAGGGCCCATTAGCTTCTGGAGGAGCAGGCTGAGGGATGGCACGACCCCTCATGCTTCCTTGGCCTGTGCCTGGGGAGAGAAGAAAACAAGAAATGTGTTTCAGCCAGGCTGGAGTCTAAGGGAGGCCCCAGTTGCATGGCTCATGGGCTGATCTGGCCACATCTAGGAACAGGAGCAGGAAGCACAGCCTTAGACTGGGCCCCACAGTTTGCATGTAGGGAGCTCCATCTGCCTGTCTCTCAGGACAGCTGAGTCTGCCCTCAGGCAGTTCCCAGAGAGGATCCTCCCGTACCCACCCACCCACCCACTCATGCTCACAGTTCTGGTTCTCTGGGGGCTTTAGATTCAGAAGAACACTTGGAAAATGAAGCATGGGGTTATAGTAGGATGGTTGGCTTGGCGTAAGTGAGTCTGAGGGTCCATAGCCCTTGGTTCAATTTGCAGAAAAAAATTTCTGCTGTTGTCTACAGGATCAGAAGGGCCAGAGCTCGGTTAACCCAGGTCTTAGGCTCAGGTGGGGCTGTGCAGAGGCAGCCCCCACCCACTGTGCTCAGGAAGGGCGCTCAGGCTTGCCTCCAGGCCCTCTCCTCCACACTACTGGACATCCTTGACCACAAGCACTAGCTGCCACCTGGGCCTTCAAGGCTGGGGAAGAGTGGGACTCAGATCAGACTACCTGGGCTAACTGTTAGCTTTGCTATTTGGATTATCTCGGGCAGGTGACCTCCCCTTTGGAGCCTCAGTTTGCTCATTTGTAAAGGGGGGGGCAGGCTTACTCTCCCTGTTGTTAAGAAGGCTTGGTGCTAATGCATGTGTGTGAAGGTCTGAGAAACTAGCAGCCCTCTGCCATCAATGTTAGGTGAGGGGCTTATCCAGAGGACACTAGCTGATGCGACTTCTTCGGTATTTTCTGTCTATAACCCAGAGTCTGATTCTCCACCTGGAACACTGAATGGGGCTCAGAGGCAGATGTGGTTGAATTAGGTGAAGCTTGGAGCGGGACCTGGAGTTGTCCCCTGTGCTTTTGGCTGTTGTGGGGACAGTGAGTACTAGACAGATACCTGGGCACAAGACTTAGGAAAACCTGTTAGGAGGAAAACCTAAATGTAAGGAAATTCTCCCTGCTAGATTAGAAATGACAACTCTCTCCTTTCCCCCAAGGGTACTTTCATGCTCCAGGCATCTACATATTCTTGGAAAACTTTTTTTAAAGGATTTTATTTATTTATTTGACAGAGACACAGTGAGAGAGGGAATACAAGCAGGGGAAGCGGGAGCAGGGAAGCAGGCTTCCCACAGAGCAGGGAGTCCAATGCGATGCGGGGCTCCATCCCAGGACCCCGGGATCATAACCTGAGCTGAAGGCAGATGCTTAACGAATGAGCCACCCAGGTGCCCCTTCTTGGGAAACTGTGACATCGTGCATTTCCATACTCAAGCCCTTATTATGATGAGGGAGCAGAAGGCTAGCTGAAGACAAACCACAAGTTGACATCCGGCAACCTTCTCCCACCCCCCACTCCTGGGCAGACCTGACCAAGTGGCACTCTTCCCAACTCTCTCGATGCCTTGCCAGAGGGAAAAACCACCTTAGCTTGATAATACCCAGGCCTCTAGTATTGTGAGGCTCTACCCACGGGTCTTGTTCCCATGCTTTAATAAAACCACCCTTTTGCACCACCGAGGTCTCAAGAATTCTTTCTTGGCTCTGCACCTCACCCGTATTCCCAAAGCACAGCAATCAGAAGAAGCCCAGTGCCTTATTTTGAAGTACTTCACAAATCCTGTCCACTTCCTGGATGGGTCCATCACTCAGGGTTCTCATTACCCCGAATAGCATGGAGGAGAAAAGGGAGGGGAGCAACTCCATTGACCCAGTGGACTCTGGTCTTAGAAGGAAGTGGAAGGGGGTGTGTCTTGCTGGAGTTAGAGTTGGGGGAGGGAGGTGGAGGGGATTACTGGTGTGGGAGCTGGGGCTCATGAGGGACCGGCCTGGGAAAGCCGCTGAGGTGTATTTCCGCAGCAGAAGGGAGCTGTGTGCCGGTTGCAAGGTGACATAACCAATGGCCTGCCTAGATGTGTGACTTCGTTTGATGGGACCAGACTCGGCTGCTCTCTCCAGGGCCAGTCTGGGGAAGGGTGATCCTGGGGAGGCTTACCAGCCAGCTGCCCTTCTAGAGATAAGAGAGGGGGCCAGGGCCAAGCATTCTCTCTCCCCCCGCTGCTTGTTGTTTCTTTGGCTCACCTCTGCTTTCTGGTGAAGTAGACTTGGATGTTTCCCTTGGTCCCCACTTTGGGCTGAATGTGTACTACACAAATTCACATATTAAAGCCCTGCTCCCAAGGTGGTGACATTTGGAGGTGGGACCTTTGGAAGATAATTAGATGAGGTCAGGAGGTGGGGCCCTCATGATAGGATTAATGGCCTTAGGAGAAAGAGAAAGATCTCTCTGCACCCAGGTTCCGAGGAAAAGTCAGGCCAGGAAAGCGGCTCTTACTTGGACCGCAGTCTGCTAGCACCTTCCCGGCCTCTATTACTGTGAGAAATGGCAGTCCCCTGGGGTCTGGCAGCCAGAGCGAAGAAGGCCCCCTTTCCTTCATTCAGCACACATTTCTTTACTCAGGGCCTGCTGTGTGTCAGGTGCTGTGTGGGGCGCTGGGGGATACAGATCTCGGGAAGACAAGGCAGATGCCCAACAGGGGAAGCCATTGCGGATGGTGACAGCGCTTTAAAGGGCAGCACAGGGGGAGGCCAAGGCATGGTAGGAGCACAGGGGGGCTGGGCCGCCTCAGCCTGGCAGCTCCGGGAAGGTCTCCTCAGCACCCTGGTCCTACGTGAAGAGAGGCAGCCACACCATGATCCAGAGTAGCAGACTCCAGAGAAGAAACAATGGCTGACACCAAGTTCTGGAAGCTGGGGGAGCAGCTGGGGGGGCTGGGGGAGCAGAGGCCTGGGAGTGTCTACACATGAAGCAGAGTAAACAGATGGAAGCGGGTTGGATCCTGACCTCAGAGAATGCAGCCAGCCTGTGTGAGGGAGCTAGAATTTAACCTGAGTGCCACTGGAAGGCCCAGGAAGTTTCCTGCCGGGGAGGAACATAAATCCGCTTTATTTATTTATTTATTCATGTATTTATTTAAGATTTTTATCGGTCAGGTAGAGAGAGAACACAAGCAGGCAGAGGCAGACTTGCTAGAGGCAGCCACTTAACTGAGCCACCCAGGCATCCTCTGCGTTATTTTTTAAATAACATAATGTATTATTTGTTTCAGGGGGACTGCTTTATAATTTTAAAAGCTCTCTCCGGCTGCCAGGTGAGGTCCTGGCTGGGGCAGAAGCCAGGATGACAGTGGCACCCCGGGGATCACAGCCTCAGGGCTGACAAGAAGTGGCCTGGCCTTAGATGGAGCTTATAGGGAGAACTTACAGGACTCAAGTGAGTCTCAGGTGAGGAAGGACAGCTGACTTCTCCGTGAGCAGGCAGCTCAGGCAGGTAGTCGCTGGGGAGATGAGGAGAGGTGTCCCTGGGACCTGTCAGCAATGAGCAGCTGGAACTGGAAACCCAGGGCTGGGGGGGGGTCACGAGGCGTGAGAGGAAGTGTTGAGTGCAGTTACAGATGAAGCCGTCGGTGCTCAGCCTTCAGGGAGGACCAGCTCATGGAGGAGGAGGACAGCATTCAGGAGAGCTTAGTGGCACAGCAGCTCAGAGGAGGAAGCTGTGAAAAGGCCAAGGACAGCCAGCCACCTCAAAACCACTGGGAAGGTCAACGAGAGGAAAAGAGAACCAGTGGATTTGGTGAGACAGAGGCAAGACCTGGTAAGAAAAGAGCAGCCTCCACAGGAAACAGGAAGAGGGACCGAGTGGGGCAGTGAAGCAGAAAACAGGCAGAACAGAGGGCTGTGGCAGTGGCCAGAAGGGGGTCCAGACAGAGGGAGAGGTTGTTTATTTTTAAAAATTTTATTTGAGAGAAAGAGGGAGTGCACAGGGAGGGGGAGAGCGAGAGGGAGAAGTAGGTTCCCGGTTGAGCAGGGAGCCCCACGTAGAACTTGATCCCAGCACCCTGGGATCACAAACAGAGTTGAAAACCACTTAACTGGCTGAGCTACACAGGCACGCCGAGCTTGTTTGTTTTTAAGGTGGACAACAAAACCTGCTGCAGGCCACGGGGGACAAATCCATGACCAGGGGGTTAGAGAGGGTTCTAGGAAGGTGCTAGGAGCCGGGGGATGCAGAATACATGAGGCAGGACTCAGAGAGAAGCACGAACAGCTGCACCGCCCCTGGAAGGGACGGCATCACAGGTGGAGGGGGCAGACAAGCGTTCCCTCCTAAGGCCAGACCTTCCAGGGAAGGCCTGAGGCCAAGGTGGTAGCGGAGAAGGGAGAGCAGGGAGAGAGAGCTGTGGCACGATGGAGATCAGAGGCGAGTGGGCCGCTGGGTGGCTGGCGCCGGGGGCAGCGAGAGGTAGCTGGGTTCGAGCTGAGAAGGAAGCGCTGCCACTCCAGCGGGGGCTGAAGCCGCTACCGGAGGGCCAGAGTCTGTCACTCTACCCAGCGCAACAACACAGAACACACTGAAAGGGATGAAAAAAATGATTTCTTTGATTCAGGGGCCAGTAACAGGAGGACCCATCGCTTACACATGAATTTATTTCCAGGACTGTGCTTTTACTATAGATGAAAATTTAATATAATTTAATTCACATATAAAGACACCTCGGAGACTAGCTGGATACGACGCGACAGTGGGGCACTCAGGCCCGGGCAGACACCAGCGTGCTCATGCCAGAGAAGTAGGCTTTCTCCCGCTCACTCATCACTTCGAAATGCAGCGGCCTCCTGCAGAAGTTGCACTCCGCTGAGGAATGTGGCTTGAGTTCCAGCCCCACTTGCTTCCACGTGGCCAGCAGATTCTCTGTGAGGAAAGACAGTTTTTTAAAAATTGAAGGGAGTCTATGTCCAAGAGAAATGCAAACGCAGGCCCACACAGAAAGCCGGACACAAGTGTGGGCAGCAGTGTTATCTTCCTCACAGTCAAAAAGCAGAAATGACCAGAATGTCCACTGACTAATGGACAAACACCGCGTGGTGTAGCCACACTGAAGAGGATGATTTGGATCTAGAAAGAAAGGCAGGATTCGTGCTACAATGTGGATGGGCCCTGAAACACCGTGCTGTCCAGTGCTGTCCAGGCGGCTGGGCGCACAGGTCCCATGCAGTGCCACACGGGAAGTAAAGCACGGGCACCTCCACAGGGGCAGAAGGGCGTGCGCAGCTGACAGCGGCTGGGGAGGGGGACCACACTGGCTGCTCGTGAGTGTATGGTCTCTCTCGGAGCTGATGAAGATGTTCTGGAATCAGATAGTGGTAACGGCTGCACAACATCATGACGTACTTAGAAGCCATGGAACTGTGCACTATATATCTGTATTTCTACTTATTTTTTTAAAAAGATTTTATTTATTTGACAGAAACACAGTTAGAGAGAGAACACAAGCAGAGGGACTGAGAGAGGGAGAAGCGGGCCTCCCGCTGAGCAGGGAGCCCGATGTGGGGCTCGATTCTGGGACTCTAGGATCATTGACCCTTGCCAAAGGCAGACGATTAACAACTGGGCCATCCAGGTGCCCCTATGTATGTATTTTTAAAGATTATATTTACTTGCTAGAGAGAGTGTGTGGGTGAGAGTGAGTGAGAGTATAAGCAGGGGGTGTGGCAGGCAGAGGGAGAAGCAGGCTCCCTGTGAGCAGAGAGCCTAAAGAAGGACTCCCGGGATCATGACCTGAGCCGAAGGCAGCCTCTTAACCAACTAAGCCACCCAGGTGCCCTGGACTGTATACTTTAAAAGGGTGAAATGAGGGGTGCCTGGGTGGCTCAGTCGGGTAAGTGGCTGACTCTTCTTGGTTTTGGCTCAGGTCGTGGTCTTGGAGTCACCAGATTGAGCCCCAAATCATCGGGCTCCATGCTTAGTGGGGAGTCAGCTTGCGATTCTCTCCCTCTCTCTCCCTTTGCCCGTCCCCCTTCCCCTCCCTGCAGTCACGCACTCTCACTCTCTCAAATAACTCTTTAAAAAAAAACAAAAGGGTGAAATTTGTGGTATATGAAGTATATCTCAATAAGGCTGTTATCAAAATAAGTAAACATTGAGAAACAAAACCCAACTCTTGCTTTGTTGTACACAGCTTCAGGGAAGAAACTTCTCCAAAATCGTTCCGCTACACTCAAACTCGGCCTTCCTGGCAGAAGGGCCCCAAAGCCCGCAAGGCAATAGCACCACCTGGGGGGGGGGGGGGGCAGGAGGCAAAGGTGACCCATGGCTGAAAGCAGCCCTTCAATCTCTGCGCTAAGGCTGGACATAGAGGGGGCTGGGACAGTTGAACAGAATGGCAAGTCTTACCAAACACTGAACAATTACTCTTATGAGAAGAGGTTGGGGGGGATGCCTCGGGGACCATACACCAGAGAAAGGGACAAAAGCACAAAGCTGACCTCCAGAGGGCCAGCGCTGACTCAGGCCTTCAGGGGCCTCTCTCTACTCCCCGCATTAGCCACTCCTGTGTATCTGAGTCAACACAACAAGGGGACACTAGAAACAGTGGATGGATGAGCAGGGATGGGCCCCTCAGAGCTTCTGAGTCATGTCTGTACCCCCTAAAGCGAATCCAATCACCAGATGTCTTTTACAGTTTTATACCATCTCAGAGCATTCTTAATTCCTTGGAGAGAAGAAACGAATCTGGGGCGCCTGGGTGGCTCAGTGGGTTAAGCCTCTGCCTTCGGCTCAGGTCATGATCTCAGGGTCCCGGGATCGAGGCCACATCAGGTTCTCTGCTCAGCAGGGAGCCTGCTTCCTCCTCTCTCTCTGCCTGCCTCTCTGCCTACTTGTGATCTCTGTCAGATAAATAAATAAAATCTTTAAGAAAAAAAAAAGAAAAAAATGAATCTGAATGCCTTTGAAAGGCTTAATTACACACACCGCAAGTATAGCTTCAAGGCCCCGCAGCTCTGCAGGTACTCACCGAGGAAGTAGCTCATCATCTGTGGCGTGTGGTGAGGAGTGGGGGCAATCCGCAGGAGCTCCTCCCCCCGGGGTACCGTGGGGTAGTTGATGGCTTGGACGTAGATGTTATGTCTGCTCATTAGCTCATCACAGACTTCGGTGTTTTTAGCAGCATCTGCAACCTAAGTTTGAGAACAGAAGGTAAGGTCGTGGCAGGACAGACTACCCCTTAGCAGCAATTCTAATGAACACCGCCCCCAGGAGGCTCAGGCCTGTGCAGCAATGCCAGCTGCCACTTAAAGGGCCCAGGAGTGCTTAGTATGGACCAGGAAACTGAAAGCACATTAGGAGATTTCACACTGATCTCCCTCCCGGGCTGCAACTCCAGTAGCCGCCAGCTGATCCTCCAGCTGATCCTCCTACCCATGGTTGTGTGTAACCATGGGAATGAAGCAGCTTTGATTATTCTAGCTATATTAATTCTACTAATTCAACTGTGACACCAACAGGGCTACTGTTCATAGTGAAAAGGGCAAGACCTACTTTGAAATTAACTGACTAAAAAGCCGGACTTCAAAGCTATCCAAGTGGAGCTTTCCGGAACTTTTCAGACAGAAGCTCTTTTAAGGCCAGTGCTCGGGAGAAGGAACCTCTGCCCTAGCCTGCAGGGTTCAAAGGCTTCCTGTGAAGTCAGCCCAAGGCAGAAACAGAGCAGAGGGCCACAGACTACAGCCCCCTGCCCCCACGGTCACCCCGCCTTGGCCCAACCTCAGGAAGGTGTAGACCATAACACCCAGGTCACATGCAGAGGCGCAGCCCCCCAGCAAGTCCAGTCCCAGGCGGGGCATTACCCGGATGGGGATGATGTGACTGGGGCAGTGGACGACCGGGAGGCCTGCGTCCATGAGCATCTGCCTCATGAGCTTGACGTTGCGCTGGTGCTGGCGGCGAAGCGCCCTCCCCTCGGCGCTCTTCAGGATCCGCACAGACTCCAGGGCCCCGGCCAGCAGCATCGGCGGCAGGGAGGTGGTGAAGATGAAGCCGGCCGCATAGGACCGGACGGTGTCGATCAGAGAACTTGTGCTGGCGATGTACCCTCCGACACAGCCGAAGGCTTTGCCTGCAAGAAGACAAAGTCTCATTTATTCCGGCAATGGCCCCGGTGTGTGCCCAGCAAGGTGCTACAGACCCTCAGAGCCCTCTTCTCTTTATCCTATGTGCCCTAAGACTCAAGCCAAGGGATGTCCAGCCATTTCTCAAAGGGAGAAAGTGGAGGTAAGGGCCCTCCCCTAAATCACAGGACCTAGCCGGTGTCCGATAAGGACCAAGGCACAGGTCTCCACACCAGTCCTGATGCTGAGCAACCTGTCCCCGTGTGCCTGAAGAGCAAGCTGCAGCCTCTCTTCCTCTTGCCTTCCCACCCGCACTCACTGCTATGCCAGGTGCCACTCCCACGGCGTGCACGGCCTGCGCCAGCGGCACTGTCCTCTCACCGTGAGCATCACCCCGGAGCTGGGATGTAACCCAGCTAAGACATGAACTGTTTTGGTGTGACCAGTATTATTTCCTACGAAAGTAAACACAGAACTCTGATAAGCAGCTTTGCCCAGAGAACATGCAAACTCAAAAGCTATTACAGTTGACTTAGGGCCAAGCTCCGCACTCAGTTCTCCTTAAATCCTTTTATATAACCTGTATCTCAAGTTTCAGGATTAAGGACTGAAGAGGAGTCCTTCTAGATGTTAACATTGTGTTCTGTAATGAACATTCCTGCTTGAACTCCACCCGTGCAGGGCGGGGTTGGCATAAGCTCTTCAACGGTGGGAAACGTCTCCCCACAGCCTGGTCCAGCGCACAGGGACTATACATACTTCCCAAACAAAGCCCCTGGCATGACAGCTCGGTGAGAGAAAAGGGCTGCTGGAATGAAGACACATGAAGATACAGACTTTCTTCCTGGCGAGGCTCTGCCCTGCATCCCTGGGCTCTTCTGGTCTACCCTACGTTCCCAGCCCCCTGACAATGCCAAGGACACTCTTTTTGGCCTGTCCTTCCTTTACCAAATGCAGGTTGTGAACTGGGGACCGGGTCTCCAACTGCCTTACTAACTTTGAAATCCTCAGGTTTGTTTAATTTGCCAGAGTCCTCACAGGCAAAGAGGATGTCTATTGGAATTGTCTGCCCACAACTGACCTTACCCACAAAAACTGAGGTCAGGTCTGCTATCTTCATTACATAAGCGTCCCTACTTTCCCCAAAAGTTGTTACACCACCTCACTTTCATGAGAAACCTACATTAGTACTTGTTTTCCCTAACCGGAAGAAATCTGAAAAGGACTTTCACTTCTACAATAAAGGTGAAAAGTGAAAATAGCCTTTGAAAAGAGCAGTGAGCCACGCAAAAAGCACGGCCCCGCCGAGCGCCGGCCCCAGGAGCCCCCAGGCATGCTGGCGGCTGCAGCTTTGACCTGGGTCTATCAGCACCTGTGTCGTTGCTTTGCACCATTTTGGCTTCTAAAAGGTTTCAAAGGAACACTCTACTTTTGGGTAGTGGGGAAACCGATATTGGTGAGGAAGCTGAGGGGAAGAGAGATGAAGAACCAGCCCAAGGTCACACAGCTGGGGAGTTAGGCTGACAGGATCCCCAGCCAGGAGGCAGCATGGCACCGGCGCCACCTCCATGACATAATGCTTCTCACCCAGGAGAGCAAATACAAAGTAGAGCGCAGTGCTTCCAGACACCTGAACCTACAGGTGGTCTCAGATGCTCCAGGAGAACAGCACTATATCTTTTTTGTTTTTCTTTTAACATAACAGAATGATCTGAAGTACAGAGCAAAGGCTGTCGCCACGACCCGGAGCTAGAACCACAACCACATTTGGAAAGAGCTTGAATGGCAACAAATAATCTTTCTGTCATGTGAGGCTGTGAGACTGACTTTGGCTCTGGGAGCCAGGCCACCACGATTCGGGGATTCTGCTACGCTGTACCACCACTGAGCAGATTCAAACTCATCCAGGAAGCAGCCCAGGTCTTACAGGCCATCACATCGTCTCCTCACCTGATCCCAGCTCGTCCTTGGCCTTGTTAGAAGAAGAAAATTTCAGTGCACATTACAGAATGTGCAGACTTGTATACACACCGAGTGTTCCAGAAATGATGTCCATTTTGGGCATAACTCCATCCCGATCGCCAATCCCTCCACCTCGAGCCCCGTACAGTCCCACTGCGTGGACCTCATCCACGAAGGTGATTGCCCCGAACTCATGCGCCACGTCACACAGCTCTTCCAGAGGGCACACTGCTCCTGAGGGGAGAACACAGACTGCTCGGAAGAGCTCGCCACTTCACATATTTCTGTTTTGGTAAGAGTTGGAACAAAATAACTTCTGTTCTAAAGGTATCATTTTTAATATTGGGAAAAACAATGAACTTCCCCCGGCTTCTAGGTCATATCTTGGGTTCTGAGAGCCTACTAAGAGCCAGGATAAAAAAATCTACATTCACCCAAACCTATACAATGTCCACCAAATAAAAAATCCTAGCAGAGTAAAAAGAAATTGCAAAAACAAAATAAACATCACCCTTTCAAAGAGTCCATGCCTAATTTTTCATCCTCGTTTCAGACTGGCCTCTACTTGGACTTACCATCCATTGAGTGGACGGTTTCAAATGCGACAATCTTGGGGACTGAAGGGTCAGATCTTTGCAGCAGCTCTCTGAGGTGGCCGACATCATTGTGGCGGAAGATGTACTTTGGCACCCGGCTGTTTCGAATCCCCTGGATCATGGAGGCATGGTTCCCAGAATCGGAGTAAATCTCACAGCCTAACATGGTAACAGAAACAAAACGCTACTTAGTGCCATCTGCACTGAAGACAAATTATTTCCTAGACAGGGACAACGGACTTTGCCCTGAAAGTGCTGCTTTGCCCAGCAGGAAAGAGACTCCAGGCTAGTTTCCTCCTGGGAAAACTGTGAGCTAGTGCTTCTCCTTTGAGAAGGCCCTTAGCTGTAGGATAACCCGATGGAAGACAACCGATCTGCTTTTAAATCTGGCCACCTCATTCCAAACTCCTTCAAAAGATAACTACTGTCGTCGCCGCCGCCGGGGAAGCCAGCCTTGGCGGAGTTGTGGGTCCCGAACCGCGGGCGAAATAATGACACGGACACAGAAATCTAATGCAAGCTGACAGACCCGAGGTCAGTCAGGAGAGACCTATGAAGCAGGCTCAGCCACACGCTCTGGCTTTTTAGCATTGGCTCTCTAGCTCTAGCTCTCTAGCTCTGGCTTTGGCCCTCTTGCTCTACTACTCTCTCCTCTTCTGTCTCTCTACTCTGTCTGCTTCTCTTTCTGCTGCTTCCTTTGCTTCTGTTTCTGTCTCTCTTTGCAGGCTCTCTTGCTGTTTTCCAGCTCTCTCGCTGCCTCTCCTCTAAGGCTTTCTTGCTGCTTCCTCGCAGGCTCTCTGCCTTTTTCTCTCTGTCTCTCAGTCTCTCCTGCTCTCTCCTCTAAGGCTCTCTTGCTGCTTCATCGCAGGCTCTCTGCCTTAGTCTCTCAGTCTCTCTCGAAGGACAGGGGCCCCAGTCTTTTATTATTCCCAAGTGAGGAAGTTGGGTGGTGCAGTTAAATCTTTAACTGCTTTTGCATCCGCCCTAGAGACAGGATTAGTATTGTTACTGCAGGGTACAGAGTGATTGCTTAAACTCACAGAAGTTGAGACCATTGAGGCACAGGGATCAAGAAATATAGATAAGAGATACAGAGATACAGGAAACTATATATTTCTTGAATAAGCACACAAAGGACATATTGCCCTGACCCACAGGGGTATGTGGCTTTCCGGATTCTAGGCGGGGAAAGCCCAGAGGGGCTTTCATTCACATTCACAGGTACCTCCCCCAAAGTTTTCAGGTGGCTTGGGCCTGGCGGGAGGGGAGGATCAAGCACCGTCCCAACAAACTCCGAATGATTAAGAGAATCCTCCAAAAGACTTTCCTCGAATACAGAGCGTATCTGAAGCGATTAGCTTAAGGACAAGCCCTTTACTAGTATCATTTGCTACTGCAAACCTCTCATGTGCAGTGAGCACTTCAAGTTTCAAGAAAAAAATGCTTCCAGGGGCGCCTGGGTGGCTCAGTTGGTTAAGTGACTGCCTTCGGCTCAGGTCATGATCCTGGAGACCCGGGATCGAGCCCCACATCGGGCTTCCTGCTCAGCGGGAGGCCTGCTTCTCCCTCTCTCAGTCCCTCTGCTTGTGTTCCCTCTCTAGCTGTGTTTCTCCCTGTCAAATAAATAAATAAAATCTTTATTAAAAAAAAAAAGAAAAAAAAAGAAAAAAATGCTTCCAGATACTATCATAACTCTTGGCTGCTTTTGGTAAGCCTTCTGTGTTGTCAATATCCCTGCTATTCCCTAAGAAACCCCGAAAAGTCTAAGGTACCCAGGGCAGGCTTCCTTACCCGGCATCATCCTAGCCAGAGTGAAGAGGGTTGAGTCGTTGGCCACAAAGCACGAGGAAAACAAGAGTGCTGCATCTTTCCCATGTAAATCAGCCAGCTCCTTCTCTAGGTCCACGTGGAACTTACTAGTTCCAGAAATATTTCTAGTACCACCTGCTCCAGCACCATGCTGTTTCAAAGTGTCCCTTTTATTAAAAAAAAAAGGGGCGGGGGCAGACAGAAAATAAACCTCATGGTTCTGGACACTATATGAATCAGTCCTCTCCCCAGGAACTAGGACACTGAATCTTATATTCATCTAGCAAGTCTGTCATGGTGAAACCAGGGGCCAGAAGTTTCAGCTGACTTCATCTTCAGACTAGGTGGCAGGTGTCAATACTAGGGTGAGGTTATCCCAAATACCTCTAGGGATCATTAAGAACAGCATATATCAGTCACTAGGTACTTAGTATTAGCTGAGTTAACGCACTAAGGTATCTGCCATCTGACAAACAGCCCTTCTCTTGGGAACACAGCGTCAATCGCTACAGGCGTATGGTGGGTGGTGGTTACCTGAACCTAAACCCTCCAGAAACCGGTCACATCATGTTAGGAAAGATCTAGTACTACACCTCACATGGAGTCTCTTTAGCAAGCAAATCTCCTTAGAGATTTTGGCAAGCAACTCTCTCAAGTGTCTCTAGCCATGGAGAACTTCCAGAAGCGCATGCATGACAGGATCTACTACCCTCATTAATGTCTTTCCTCCAGTGCTGCCAGATTGGTCTCTCTCCATCCCCCTGTGCAGAGTAGCCTGGGGTGGAAGGCACTCGAGGAGCAGAAGGAAGTGAACGAACACAAGCAGTCAACGAGCCCATACACTTGAGCCCTCACACAAAAAGGGGCTCCATCACTTACTTATGAATTCTAATCTAAAAGTCATCTGCAGATATCTTTAAAGGCTAAGATAGTATTTTGTTATGACACACTTTCAGCTTCTGAATACTGCCCCCATAAAGGACCCAATCCCTCTTAATCATCAATGTCTTGCCAAATAACGTCAGCGGTACCAGAGAGCTGAGGGCTACTTACATGACTGCCCCACACACTCGTGGGTGACGACTCATGCCCAGGTAGTCATTGCTACACCAAACTGACACCTGCTTTTTGGTGATCAGAGAGTCCGAATAGTCATCTGCCATGGGGAAGATGTGAGCTCTCCGGTTCACAGTTTTAAAAACTCGATAGGTATGGTCATTTTTTTTCTCTTCAATTTTCTTCTCAAAGAAACGATCATATTGAAAAGTGGAAACAGCTAAAAACCAAACAAAAGACAGGCCAGAATGATGGTTAGGAAGCACATCTGAGTTTTGGCAAAAGACCTAGATTCCAACTCCAGCTTGGTCATCCAACAGCAGGATGATTCTGGACAAATTAATGGAGTACTCATGTGAGCAAGTTATAGGACATCCTCATCATGAGACTGTGAAGGTCTCAAATGAGACTGCATAGGCCAACTGTTTAGCACAGGCCCGCGGCATAGAAGGGAAGTATTAAGGGAAGGCAGTTACCAACAGGGTTTGTATTTACCATAGCCGAGAACACCTACCTGCATCAAGCAAGAGACCATGGCTTTTGATCCTCAACTCACCATACAATTTTGTGTTTCATCTACGTATGTGTAAGTTAAAGACCCTCACATGCATCAGGCAAATAACAATGAGACCTACATTTTGGCAAGTTATCTTGAAGAAGATGGGACACTCTTTCTGGCCTTTGCTTTCGCATGATATCCTGGAAGTTCTTCAGCAATCCACTTGGCTCCACTTCGTCAGCCTTTACACTAATTACACTGGGGTTCACTGAAGTTTGGGCAACCTCTGTAACAAAAGGAAGAAAAAGAAAAGGGGACCAACATTCTATTCTGAGTTCACAATACTTTCCAGAAATATTATTAAAAATGAATTACTGCCTAGTTCACCAAAAAGCTGATCATAGCCAAAGTCATTAGCAACTGAGTGTACGGAGCTTTTCTTCTCCCCTTCAGTTTTAGTGGCCAATGCCTGGTGTTGTTTTGCTTTCAGAGCTACCAGACAGCTTTGGTGAATATTAGAGTCCAAAGCTTTCTAACTGGCGGGCAGGTCTTCCCCACCTTCCCACTCCACCCAACCCTAATCTCACTTTTCTTCATGGAAGACAATTCCAGCCATATGCATCATTTCTGCTGGTGAGGTTTTCTGGGGGACTTTCGGTGCTCTGTGGCTACAGCCACAACTGGAATTAAGGTCACCTCTTAATGACCATCAGTAAGACGCATAGCTTGGGAGTCCTAAGACATCAGTTACTGCAGGAACGTCTTTACCTTTGATCCCACCGGACGGCAGGAAAGAAACAAAGGGTGGCTGGTAACAGCTTATGCCGGCAGGATATTTTCAGAAACAAGGCAATTACTATAAAGAGTGGTCATACCCTACACACACACCGCCCCCAGAAAGAAAGTCCCACATTTTCTCATGCAGTCCTCTGACTGCCTATCTTGAAGACCTTCCTTCTTGGTCCTAAAAGAGGAAGTTTTTTATACAAATGCTACCCTAATAATAGCTCACACATAAATCTGAAGGATCAAAAGAACCAAAAGGACCTCTTGGTTCTTCCCAGTGGTTCCAGTCAGGTGTTTACCTTTCCTCACGGCATGCATTTCCTTCACATCCTCCTGAAGCTCGAGACTGGCTTTGCGGAAGACGCTGCTGCCCTTCTGGCTCATCTGGGCTGCCAGGAAAGGGCATTTGCTTGCAGTGCCCTGGCTCGTGGCAAGGGAGGGATGCCCAGACGGAAGCTGAGTGCCATCTGGAGTCTGCCGGGATCCATCAGCAGCCTGCTGAACCTCGGCTTTGGCAGTTTTGTCTTCTGTGGGGGTGAAATGGAAAAACCGAAGCATCAGATCTAGTTGCACAATGCAAGAAAGCCCCCGGTTTCTCTTATTGCCTCAAAGACAAATTTCATACTTACTCTACCCCCACTTTCCCGGCACAACTTTTATTTTTTACTAGGTTCTGTTAACTGAACTGTTTTCTTTTTTTTTTTTTTTTTAAAGATTTTATTTATTTGACAGAGAGAAACACAGCCAGAGAGGGAACACAAGCAGAGGGAGTGAGAGAGGGAGAAGCAGGCTTCCCGCTGAGCAGGGAGCCCGATGTGGGACTCGATCCCGGGTCTCCCGGATCATGACTTGAGCTGAAGGCAGTCGCTCAACCAACGGAGCCACCCAGGCACCCCAACTGAACTGTTTTCTTATCTGCCTCACTGGAAACAATGCTCCGGTGAGGAGTTAACTGGCACAATCCAGCTACCTCTCAAACCCACATTTATCCCTAATAAATCCACCAAAAAGTAGTATTTTCTAGCTTCAGATAGTCTAGAGTTCTTGAGTTGGAGGATTTCCAGTAAATCTACCTGAAGGACACATTTTTGAAGGAAAATACAAGTGTTCACACAATTTTTTCTCTGCTAGTATTTTTGAAACAGATTTTTTTAAAAAAAGATTTTGTTTATTTATTTGACAGAGAGAGAGACAGGGAGAGAGGGAACACAAGCAGGGGGAGTGGGAGAGGGAGAAGCAGGCCTCCCACCAAGCAGGGAGCCTGATGCCAGGCTCGATCCCAGGACCCTGGGATCACATCCTGGGCCGAAGGCAGACACTTAACAACTGGGCCACCCAGGGGCCCCTTGAAACAGATTCTTGACAAAGAAGCTTGCTGTTGTTTAATATATAAACTAATTTTCTTCTTAACAAAAAAAAATTCGGCTACAAGTTAGGTCTTTCAATTGTTGTTTAACAGAATTCAAAGTATTAGTTCACTGGGAAAAAAACAACAGGGCTATCACAGTCACACACTTCACCTATTTGCTCATCTAAATGCATCAAAGGAGTGCACTGACTTAACACAGCTGGCTGGTAATTGTGCTTCTAGTCATTATGACTCTCCTCCCCTGGAGCAAATCCATTCACCTTTCTTCTAGCAAAGCCTTATTGTTCATCATCCTAGAATATCACAAGCCAGAAGCTAACTTTTCCTATAACTTGGGTAAGAGACATATTTCAATACGGTTTTTATTAAAAATCTTCTATGAAGTCAAAAAAAATGATCTGAAGTTCATTTCATTCATATAAAAGTAACATACATTCACTGCGGGAAACCTAGAATAATAGTATTCTATCCCTCAAAAAATAACCATTATAGACATCTTGGTAAATCACCTTTTTTTCCTATGTACAAGTTTTAAAAGTTTTACTTATTTTACATGTACTTGCTTATTTTGCCCTTTTCATTAGAAAGATCTGCCTAAGCTAGTAAATAGTTTGTGAATGTCATCTGAATGGTTGCATAAGAGTCTACCAAGTGACCAAGCCAAGTTCCACTCAATTTCCTCTATGCCAGAGACAGAATCGTAGGAGTATTTTGATTGTTCAGGGGCGCCTGGGTGGCTCAGTTGGTTAAGCAACTGCCTTCGGCTCAGGTCATGATCCTGGAGACCCGGGATCGAGCCCCACATTGGGCTCCCTGCTTGGCGGGGGGCCTGCTTCTTCCTCTCTCACTCCCCCTGTTTGTGTTCCCTCTCTGGCTGTGTTTCTCTCTGTCAAATAAATAAAATCTTTAAAAAAAAAAAAAAGTATTTTGATTGTTCAATAAAGAAAACATAACTAACTCCTGACCGAGCAGAGGAAAAGAAATCCTACAAAGGATTAAATCCCTTCTGCTTACAGAAAACAAAACAAAACAAAACACTCCTTTCTTACAAGGAACTCATCCAGAGAACATACCTAAGAGAGCCTCTAAGGTAAATTATTCTCTAGGATTAAGTGAAACCTGAAAAGCCTCCTCCTCTCCTGGTAGAGCCAGACCAAAAGAAAAGCCAACTCTGATCTCTTTATTAAAAACAACTGAAAAATTCACATCTAAAATAAGGATATATGGGTTAAAAAAATCACTACTTTAACAAATTCTGTATGATTTCATTCATTGAGGTTCCTATAGCTCTCACATTCAGAGAAAATAGAATGGTGCTTGCCAGAGGGTAGGGGAGGGGCAGTCAGAGTTGAAGGAACAGTTTCAGTTTGGGATGTTGAAGAGCTCTGGAAATTGGACGGTGGTGACCATTGCACAGTAATATGAATGTACTTAATACCACTGAAATGTTCAATTGGTAAGAGATGGTAAAGCTTACGTCAGGTGAATTTTACAATGAAAAAATATTTTAAAAAGAAAAAAGGGGGTGCCTGGGTGGCTCAGTGGGTTAAAGCCTCTGCCTTCAGCTCAGGTCATGATCTCAGGGTCCTGGGATCAAGGCCACATCGGGCTCTCTGCTCAGCAGGGAGCCTTCTTCCTCCTCTCTCTGCCTGCCTCTCTGCCTACTTGTGATCTCCCTGTCAAATAAATAAATAAAACCTTTTAAAAAAATTAAAAAAAGAAAAAAGAAAAAGAAAAAAGACAATCACAACTTTTTTTAAAGTCACAACTTTAAAGGCAAAAGCTTCCACTCAATTTTGCTGCAAACCTAAAACTGCTCCAAAAAGTAAGTCTATTAAAAAAAATAAAACCAAAAACATCAAAGGGCCAAATATTTAATGAAGAAAAGGTTAAAATAGAACACTTCAACTTTTTTTTTTTTAAGTGGTGTGGAGCCCAATGTGGGGCTTGAAGTCATGACCCTGAGATCAAGACCTGAGCTGAGATCAAGAGTCGGGATGCTTTACCAACTGAGCCACTCAGGCACCCCAGAACATTCCAACTTTATATTTACACAAATGAGATACTGATGAACAGTAAAACTCCAAGAGAAACTGACATGCAATCCAGAAACGTATAAGATGCACACTGGCCACCGTCTCACTTTTAAAGATGGGAAAACTGAAAGTGCGTACTTGCGGGGTTAGGATGACAAATACTCCATGCGAAGAACCGAGCCTGGCACAGAGTACCACCTTCAATTACTGTGCCCTTCATCACCACTTCGGACTAGAAGCGCTTCTAGTCTAGAGATGAATGATAACACCACCACCTCCTACTTTGTTGCCAATGACACTTACTCTCATTAGCCGGAGGGGTTTCTTTGACCTGCTGGCAGTGTAATGCTGAAGTGGACAGGGCCCGAGCAGCTGGCTGGGCCCCACATTCCATCATCTTAGGGCAGTTTTGGGCATAGAACAGCAGAGACTTTCCCGCCTTCTGCAGAAAAGCCTGAGGCACTCGGGATAAGAATGGGCATCGGCGAACAACAGTCTCCATGTCCGAGAGGGTGCACTGATCCTACAGAAAGATAATGAGTGACAGCAGCACTTAATAATCAGGCAAATACCACTGCAAGGTCACTGGGTTCAGGTGTCACCTGCAGTTTATAGCAAGGGAACCCTTATAACAAGTCTGAAAAATGTCTAAGGATGGCACTCATGTGGGACTCAACTAAGCAGTGGCAACCATACTACCCAGGTCACTAACTTCTTTCATTCCCCAACTGTACACAAAAGCACCTGCAAAGCAACTTCCCTAAGTGAAGTAAATGCCAATGATTAATAACCAAGGGGTTGGAACAATGAGGGACATGTTGGGAACAGGTTTGGGAGGTCAGGGAGATGCACCGTGCAGATAAGGCACCTTGGCATACACCCAGGTGAAGTGAGGCTAGGTAAGAAGCCACTGTCATCCATCCAGGCAGAGAGGACTTGCAGCAATCCTGAACTTCTCCTGGTCCTCACATCCCCAAACCTGAGGAAGGCACCCAGCTGGGCTCTGGGTCCCTGAGACAAGGATCTCCCCTGAGGTCATCCCCCACAGCTCCAACAGGACAGAACTGAGAAAGGAGAGGACATAAAGAAGGGCAGAGGTAGGAAGGACGCGGTTGGGGCTAACTGGGGAGAGGCAGGAGTTACAAAATCGAGGGCGTTAGGTCTGGGGTTAGGTGGTGATCTTGGGCAGGAGGAGGTCAGAGGTTATCAAGGGTGGAGGGCTCAAGAATAACGGAAAAAAGGAATTCCTAAGAAACACTCTGTTAAAAGGGAATGTAAGAAGGGGGCTGAATGGGGGAAACTGAGGCACCCCAATGGGCTAAGGGTCTGGGAGACGTACGCTAACCCCAAGGAGGAGGGTGACGGGAGCAGTGGGGGATGGGGTCCCAAAGACCGGGCAAGCGAGCGGGGCGCGGGCTGGCAGGACACGGGGGGTCGTCCCTGGCCGGCGCCGCACCCACAGCGCGGGTCCTCACCTGCGCGGGAGACTGCGGAGGAGAAGGAGGTGGTGGAGGCGGCGGCGGCGGCAGGTAGCCAAAATAAGTCGAAACAACCCGTTGCCCTTGCCGGCGAGAAGCCTCAGGCCCCGAGCGCCGTCGTCCTAATATACAGCCGCAGGGAGAGGCGCGCATGCGCTATGGGTGCGGCCTGCCTTCACGCAGGCGCCCTGCGTCGCGCTCCCAGCGTGGGAAGGACGGGGGGCGGGGAGCGAAGGTGGGCCCCGGGCTTTCCCCGAATGTTTGCTCGGAGGAGTCGGGGCGCGGCGGTTCATCGATGACTTCATCCTGCAGCCCCTTCTCGCTTCTTACTAACCGCCCTATTCTTCAGAACCCTGTGCCTCCATGTAGGGCATAAAAGGGCGGAGGCGGAGGGGAAGTGCCCCCGGGGACAACTGGAGGGTTAAGGGACTGTAGAAACCGATCCTTTGGATATAGAAGAAGGAGAGTAAAGAATTGGGTTCCTGGCGCCAGCCTAAAGCAGGATCCGCCCCGTCTGTGACTAAGGGCTTCCCGGAAGAGGTGGAGATGTAGTTGCCCAAGGATGGAGTGGTTTGTGGAAGTGATGGGGGCGCGGCTGGAGCAGGAGTTTTGGAAATGAGGAGGTGCGTAAGCGGAGGAGACCCACCTGTGGCACTTTCTGAGATGAAGAGACTTAACCTGAGGCAGAGAAGGGGCAGGAGGGGCAGGGCTGGATGGAACCCATGAACTATGCAGCTCTGAGAACCTGAGGGTGGTGTGGAGGCACAGGGCCTGATACATGGTTAGGGGTTGACACATACTGTTGATGAGGGAGCAGAAGGCTAGCTGAAGACAAGGCTCTGCACACTCCCCCCACCCCTCACTCCTGGGTGCGGACATGGGCATTTCTTACAGGAATCTGCTAAGTATCTTAACGTTAATACCTTGCTAGAGGGGGAAAACAGCCTTAACTTGAGGATGGTAAGGCTTGTGGTATCTTGTAGGTATCTTACTTATACTCTTTAATATATGAAAGTTCTTTCGGAAACCTCTCTTTTCCTTCCTTCCCCCAACTCTGGAGTATATAATCACCACTCCTTTAGACCCCAGTGCAGCAGCTCTTTTGGCCCATGGGGTCCTGTCCCTGTGCTTTAATAAAACTACCATTTCGCACCAGAGATATCTCAATTCATTCTTGGTATTCGGCTCCAGACTCCACCCCACTGAACCTCAACTATATTCCAAAAACCATATCACTCTTATTTTTATTTTCCATTGTTGGCTGTCCAGAGCCCCTTGCTGGCCACCCTGGGCACCAACTAGGTGACTCAGGATTCCATCCCAAAGTTCAGAGTTGGGCCGTTCCTCCTTTGGGTCTCCCCCAATCCGCACCTGCTGGGTAGGGTTAGGCAAACCCCTCTCAGGAATGCCAGTCTGGCCTCCTTGCTCCACACCCTTCCCAGCTTAACTTGAACTGGGTTGGCCTGGGCCTGTGCCAGGCTCAGAGCTACCCTCCTCCACTCCTGAAGAAGGGGTCATCCAGGCTGCTCCTTCCCCAGCTGGGCATTAATAAAAGGGACAAAGTCCAGAGTCATAATGACCAAGATGTGTCCAGATTCTTCTCAATTCCCTTTCGAGTCTCCAGACAGCTGAGTGGCAGGCAAGGTGAGTCTCCACATGTAGATGAGGCAGCTGGGTCCAGAGTGGCACTGGGACCAGTCCAGGGCCCAGGAAGAGGGCTCTGGCCTGGGAACCTGGGGCCCAGCTCTGCCCCATCCTGCTGACGGGCCCTGAGAAGTACCCATTAGCCCAAGAGGAGGAATGAGGAATGGTCGGGAATTGGACTCAGACCCAAGTGCAGCTAGAAGTGAAAACACAGTAAACATGGTGTTGGGTGCTTTGCCCATCTCTGGGGCTCACTTTCCTTGTTCTACCTGCCTCACAGAGCTGTTTGAGTGGTCAGAGGTGAAACAGAAGAAGAAAGAACTGGGGGCACCTGGGTGGCTCGGTTGGTTGAGCGACTGCCTTCGGCTCAGGTCATGATCCCAGAGACCCGGGATCGAGCCCCACATCGGGCTCCCTGCTCGGCGGGAAGCCTGCTTCTCCCTCTCTCACTCCCCCTGCTTGTGTTCCCTCTCTGGCTGTGTTTCTCTCTGTCAAATAAATAAAATCCTTAAAAAAAAAATTAAAAAAAAAAAAAAAAAAAAAGAAGAAGAAAGAACTGGATGTTCGAACTAACTATGGGTTCCAACCCTGGCTCTGATTCTTATGTGACTTTGGGCAGGTCACAGTCTGAGGCTCTGCGTCCTCATTGTAAAGCTTTTCCAGCCCTGCCACTTGTGGTTGGCAGAAGGGTCGGGTGAAGTCATGGATTTCAGAGGCTTATTGTTTAAAACAAGTCTCCAGCTCTCTGGGAGTTTCCTGTTTAATAGAGGGAAAGGTTGAGAAACAAAGAAACTCACATGGAAAGTGAAATAGAATGTTGTAAACAATTCCAGATGGAGGAGGAAGCTATTACTCCCCAGACGTTGAAGGAGGGGGGATCCCAACCACCAGGAAGGCTTCCAGAAGAGAGGTGCCAGCTAGAAGGGTGGGTCTACATGGGACCGGGAGACTGATAAATGAAGCCTTGAGTGGGAAGGTCCCAGGCCTGTCCTGGTGGTGGTAGTCGGGGGGGGGGGGGCTAATGAGTCAGCCCAAATAGCTGAGCCTCAGCATATGAGCTTCATATGCAGCCAGAATATGAGGTCAGGAGGTCAGACAGAGGCCATAAAAGGGCCACAGAGATTCTGGTGTCAGGGTTCAAGAACCACCGCCAAGGGTGCCTGGGTGGCTCAGTGGGTTAAAGCCTCTGCCTTTGGCTCAGGTCATGATCTCAGGGTCCTGGGATCGAGGCCCACATCGGGCTCTCTGCTCAGCAGGGAGCCTGCTTCCTCCTCTCTCTCTGCCTGCCTCTATGCCTATTTGTGATCTCTCTGTCAAATAAATAAACAAAATCTTTTAAAAAACATCCTTGGGGGGAAAAAAAAGAACCACGGCCAAGGCACTAGTCAGAATGCATATTCCCAGGCAATGCCCCTTTGATTCTGACCCAGGAATCTACGTTTTCACCAGGACTCTCTCTTGGTAATGTGGGGTGGCACGTCTTAGGGCCACATTTTGGATAATGCTTCCTGAGTGAGTTCCAGCTGGAAACTTTGAAGGGCAAGAGCTAAAGCCAGGAGTTCTAATTCTGGCTCTGTTTCTGCCTCTGTGAAGTGAAAGTAGCCCACCTGCCTTGCTGAGGAGTCTGGGTGGGCCCCATTCTGGCGGAGTTTTAACCCCTCTCCTGGCTCAGCCTTTTTCCTCTCCTCTCCCTCCTCCCTTCTTTTTCCTTTCTTCCCTCCATCCTGCCCTCCCTTTTCTCCCTCACTGCTGTTTTGCCTCGCCCCCCACCCCAGCTGCAGTACAAATTCATCTTATCACCCTGCTTCTGGGCAGGGGGGCCCGAGCTGCTGGAGTTCAGGCAAGGTCAAACCCCATGCTGGGGCCTGGCCTCCCCCATTTCTTCTCTCCAGCACAGTCTGCATCATCACCATCGTCATCATTGTCGTCATGGTCGCTGTCAGGGGCTGCTGCACACAGCACTCATCCAGCGGTCAAGGCAGAAGGAGAATGTCAACCCCAGCTTGAGAATTCAGCCTTTTCTACTCTGGGTCCCAGAAGCTACTTGTAATAGTGTCCCTCTGTGAGGGTCAAGGAGACGATAAGAGGCCTTACATAAGCTTACTGCTTTCTTCTGGGCCTCAGTTTCAACATCTATCAGGCAGAAAATCCCTCCAGCCCCCCACCCCAAGGAGATCCAGATGGACATGGGACAGCTTATTTAAAAAAATATTTTTTAAAGATTTTATTTATCCATTTGAGAGAGAAAGAAAATGTGCCTGGGGAGGTGGGGGGGGCACAGAGGGAAAAGGAGAAGGAGGGGCACCTGAGTGGCTCAGTTGGTTAAGCGACTGCCTTCGGCTCAGGTCATGATCCTGGAGACCCGGGATTGAGTCCCACATCGGGCTCCCTGCTTGGCGGGAAGCCTGCTTCTCCCTCTCCCACTCCCCCTGCTTGTGTTCCCTCTCTGGCTGTGCTTCTCTCTGTCAAATAAATAAAATCTTAAAAAAAAAAAAAAAAAAAGGAGAAGCAGACTCCCCGCTGAGTAGGGAGCTGGGCAGGGTTGGATCTCGGGACCCTGAGATCATGAGATCATGACCTGAGCCAAAAGCAGACGCTTAACCAACTGAGCCTGGGCGCCCCTGGACAGTTTTGAAAATGAGCAAAACCTTCAGCCTGTGCTACTGATGCTCGGTATAGTATTGGCTGTGAGCCAGCTGTGCTCCTTGGGGCGGCTGGCAGTGAGTGGGAGATCAGCCTTGCAGAATGGCTAGAGATTCTGCAAACAGCTCAGTTCTGCCCTGGAGAGTTGGAAATATGAGCTCCAGGGTTTATAGTAATAGGGTCCAGGGATTACCATAGGAAATGGAATTTAAGGGTTGGGGAGGGTAGGAGAGTCCTGAAGCCCCAACACCTGCTTTGTGCTGGCCCTTCCTTTGGAACCGTCTTAGGCTCTGGGCCACCGGGAATTGGCCTGGGTGTGGGTTTGTAATGCCAGCTTTGGAGCAAGGGATGGGCTCTGACCAGCTAGGGGAGAAAGGGGCTAGGTTATGGCAAAGCTATCAAATGCTCCAAGTGTGTGTGTCGGGGTGGGTGGGAGGGGGTTACAGGAAACAGCATTGTTAAAAAGTAGATACTGTTCTCCCAGAAAGCCCCAGAGGACCCTTGAGCCTAGTCCTCCAGGATAGAACCCACAAGCTATGGTCCAGACATGTTCTCTTTCACCCACATGGGGCTTTTTAAAAATGTGAATTTCACATTTTTAAACATGTGAAATGTCAACATTCAACAGTCAGGGGATTGTTCAGTTGAAAAATTTCCAACTTCTCTTGAGGGATCGGCAGTCCTGGAGCCCCTGAGCTGGCCCAGGCAGGATGTGTTCTCTCCAGTTCTCTACCAACCCTCCCGTCAGTGGGTCCCTAACCCTAGGAACACATGATGTCTCAGCAGTGACCTATGTCTGCTTTCTATGCACCTGAATGTGTGTCTGCAGGCTTAACCCATTTTAGAGCTAGGGTGACTAAGACCTGGAGAGGGGAGAGGACTCACGGCCACATAGCAAGGGAGGTTTGGGCTGTGAGGGGCTCCGTGGTCCTGCTTTCTAGGCCACATGCTGGAGACTTCTGCCCTCACACCCTTTACATGAAGGTCAGAGGCAGGGGGTTAAGGGAAGGATAGGGCTGGCTGTGAGGGGTTTTCTGGGATGGACTGACCAAGAGGTGGGTTTCCTGGTGCTTCTCATCCTTCATGCCCTACCCTCAGCTCTTTCATGTGGATTCGGCCAGGGCAGGCCCCATGAGGTGATGGGCTGGTGATGGATAGGCTGTGTCCCTGCCCTGCCCCTCTGGCCCATGTTGGAGGCACAGCATGGAGAGACCTCCTTCCCCGCCCTCCTTGGTTGCTGTGGAGACTGACATTAGGAAAGTAGTTATTTTTTTTTAAAGATTTTATTTATTTATTTGACAGAGAGAGATCACATGTAGGCAGAGAGAGAAGGGGAAGGAAGCAGGCTCCCTGCCAAGCAGAGAGCCTGATGTGGGGCTCCATCCCAGGACTCTGAGATCATGACCTAAGCCGAAGGCAGAGGTTCGACCCACTGAGCCACCCAGGTGCCCCAAGAAGGTAGTTATTTTTGAGGCTATGACCAGTGTGGGCAAGGGCGCTGGGACAGAGAATGGCAGGGATGGAGACACACCTCAAAAGTGGAACCTGGTGTAAAAGAGAGGCTGCATCAGGCAAGCTGCTAGGCTGAGGGGCGCCCCGTGAAGGCTCAAGGAGGCTGGGATGGTAGAGGTACGTGAGGAGGCCAGGGAGGCTGGGGTCAGCAGGAGAAGGAGGAGGTGTGTGGTGGAGGTTGGGGGGAGAGTGGAGTTCCAACCAACTGTTGCCAGAATCCCCCTATTATGAACAGGTGATGGTCAGCCAAGGCAAGGCCTTTAATATCTCGCTGGCCCTGGAGGCATTTAAAGGCCTGCCCAGCACCCCTTCTGCCCAGACATTGAGGAGCTGGAACAAAGGCGGAGGAAGGGGGAAAGAGTTAATGAGGCTCAGAGAAGTGGCACTGGGTGGGCAAGGGTAACTAGGAGAAGGCCAGGGAATATAATAATACAGTGAACAATTATGGCAGCAAGAACAGTTCTTGCTTTTGGCCTGATGCTCAGATTATATGCACAACCTCAGGTCCCCTTGGAGCAACTCTACTCCAAGGTCAGTGGAATGATGAGCCCCATACACGGTCAGTAGCCTGCCCGAGCTCACACAGCTGGCAAGTGGAGAGCATGGGTCACCGTTGGCCTTGGGCTTTCTGGTCTAGAGCTCCACCCCAAGGAGGATAAGGCAGTGGGAGGAGACTGAGGCTGTGTCAAGGGTCAAGGTCTGAGTGGAAGCTCTTGTCTACTTTGGGTAGGCAGATGGAAGTGCCAGGCCAAGGAGCCAGCCAGTCCGACCCTCAGGGGAGTCACCTATTTTCAGGGAGCTCTGGGTAGCCAGCCATGGCCTCAGGGTCCTTCCAGAATCCATACCCTGGGGGACACTGCATTCCCTCTCTATCCCTGCACCTGGGTCAGTGGCTCTGGGGCCACACGCACCAGGCTCACAGCCTGGCAGAGGCCTCCTCCTGCCCTCCTCTCTCCTTGGGGCACCTGGAAGGAGGAAAAGAGGGCCAGACTACAGGTTTTCTGTCCCATACTCCAGAACTCACCTCCCTTCTGCCTCCTCTCCTAGACCACCTGCCCCTCTGCCTGACCCTTGGCATGTCTCCGCTTCTAATTCCCATACGTGCCCTTGAAGTGGCAATGAGCAGCCCCATTCTCAGGGAGTGGAGGCAGGCTCTTGCTGGTGTTCAGCTCCCAGGTCCATTCTCTGTGTGCTCCCTGACCTTCAGCAGATGGCACAGTCTCTCTGAGCTTACATTCCCTCTGCACAAAAAAGGAGCATACTTTCTGTGATGGTTGACTGTTATGTGTCCACTTAACCAGGCCATGATAATGTAGGTGGGCCTCATACAATCAGCTGAAGGCCTTAAAGAATGACAACCGAGGTTTCTTGGAGAAGGGCTTTTGCTGCAGTCTGTAACATAGGAACCCTACCTGAGTTTCCGGCTCGCCGGCCCACCCTGTGTATTTCAGATTTGTGAGCCTCCGCCATCTGTGAGCCAATTCCTTAAAATGAAATAAATCTCTTTCTTCACTTATCTCTATCTTACTGGCTCTATCTCTCTGCAGAAACCCAACTGATACAGCTCCTACGTGCAAGGTTGACACAGGGTCTCCTTGGGACGTTGCCTCCGTGCTGGGGGGCAGGGATCAGCCCCTGCAACAGCTTGCAGTTCATGGTAACTGTTGGCCATGGATGAGGGTACTGAGGCTTGGAAAAGTGACTTGCCCAAGTGTTGGAGCTGGAGTCAGTGTTCGAGCCAGTCCTGCCTTCCCACCTCTCTCAATGTGTCTTTGCCCTATCTCCCTCCTCCTTGCCAAGAAAGAACCTCAGGGAGAGGTGCCCAAGGGGCTGCCGCCGGCTCCCTCTCTCCAGGGGTTCCAATGGGGCTGAACAAAAGCCCTCAGACCCTGTTGGGGGAGGTGAAACCAACGGCACTGTTGGGGCATGGCTGGGACTGAGTTAACAGCTTCTTGTGCAAGACTAGCAGCCTTGTGACATGCCGACACTCACCAGCCCCCGAACTGCTATGACCCTGTGGCAGCCTTTGGAGTGGTTGGAATGAGATCAGCCCAGGAGTGATGGCCAAAAAACCACCCCCTCTCTCTGGGGAAAACTTCTTAGCCCTGCCTCCACCCTCAAACCTAGCAAGCTAGGCCCTTTGCAGCATGCACTTGGAGTTGGCAGCACAAGGCCCAAGGGGGGCCAGCTGGGGAAGGGCAGTGGGCAGCGGGGGCCCTCCTACGTCTCAGCCTTGCTCAGTGTCATCCCCAGGAACACAGCCTAATGTGGCCAGACTTTCTTCCCCTTTCTCAAGAAAAACTTGGGGTGCTTGGGTGGCTCAGTTGGTTAAGCAACTGCTTCTCCCTCTCTCACTCCCCTGCTTGTGTTCCCTCTCTGGCTGTGTTTCTCTCTGTCAAATAAATAAATAAAATCTTTTTTAAAAAAATATTTATTTATTTGACAGAGAGAAACACAGCCAGAGAGGGAACACAAGCAGGGGGAGTGAGAGAGGGAGAAGCAGGCTTCCCGCTGAGCAGGGAACCCGATGTGGGGCTCGATCCCCGGTCACCGGGATTATGACCTGAGCCGAAGGCAGCCGCTTAACCAACTGAGCCACCCAGGCGCCCCTCACATCCAGATTTTTATGTGAGCACTTGGAATTCTTCTTATATATTTAGATGCTAAAAACTTATTTGAGTAAATAATATTTACATTTCACTAAAATGCAAATAGTATGGCATGGTAAACAAAGAAATTTCCTTCTTCCGGGTCTGTCCTCAGACACAACTAGTGTTCTCATGGGTCTTTCCAGAAAGATCTGCCCATTCATTCAACATTTACCAATTGATTGCCTATTATAAATGAGCTCAACCTATAAAACATATTCCTCTTTGTTCCTTGCTTTTTGTATTTAACACTATAGCTTGGAGGGGACCCCATCGTGAGCAGAGAGCCTTTTTATGGCTACATAGTACTCCACTGCATTGATGTTCCTAGTTCACTGGCCTAGCTTCTTTGGTGGTTTCCAATAGGTTTCCCCTACAAATTCCTGAACATGCTTCCTTGTATGGGGATGTGGGATATTTAGAAAGGAAATTACTAGATTACAGGTCAAAATCTTTGATTCTAACACTGTTTTTTCCTTTCATATTGAATTGCATGTCTTCTTGTAATAAGCAGCCTCAGACCCTTGATAAAGTGAGGTGGCTTTTAGGAAATGGATAAATAGGATTATTTATTCAGCAAATACTTACTGTGTACCCACTAGGTTTTAAGACAGAACAAGGCAGATGTAGTCCTACTCCATGGGATGGTCTATTGGGGAGACCATGTATGTATGTACGTATATATACACCATATATTCAGTATATATACATTAAATACAAGCCCATGCAAACATGATCACAGAGTGAGTGCTCACATGGCTGGTCTGAGCAACAAGGACAGGGAAGGCTTTACCTGGGGGCCTGAGGAGGCCTCTCTGAGGAGGGGAAGTTCAAGGTGAGTCCTGGTGGATGAGAAGGAGCCAAACAGGTGATGACTGGGGGTGGAGCAGGCCAGGCTGAGGGATCCATGTTCTTGGCCGCCTCCAGCTCCGGCCAATGTACTTTATAGCATGGGCAGTTGGGACCCAGGACCGAGGAGGTGGGGGTATGTTTCATCATATTACTACTATCATGACAAAGATGTAAGCAAGGAGGCATGGATGAGAAGTCTGGGGGAGGCTGGCAGCATTCAGATGGGCTCTCTAGTCCTTTAAGGATGCAAGGAAGGAGAATAGGGAGGAGCTGGAAGGCCTCCAGGTCCTTTAAACCCTCGCTGAAGTCACAGAGGCTGGTGCAGCTGGTGGGAAGGGGCCTGAAGGGCAATAAAGGCTGCCTGGGCCCAGTGGGGGGGTCCTGAGAGCCAGGCTAGAGATGAACCTTGTTGTGTGGGGTTTGGGACGGAGGGATTCTGAAACCTTGAGGCTCAACCTTAGCTGAGGCAGAGCCCGCGCTTCAGGCAGAGTGGCAGTGCCAGACCCAGCTAGGGGGGCCTGGCGTGGGGGGGTGGCCACCCACGACATTTACCCAACCTCCAGAGCCCATCCGGCTTGATGTAGCCGCTGGGTTGTGACACCAGCTCAGTGCTTCCCTCCGGCTAACGGCCACCATGCCATCTAGCCCTGAGGTTCCTCTTTTCTGAGCTCCTCAAATCGAGGTTCCATTGGGGTTTTGCCTTCATTGCTCTGACTTGGTGTGGGGGGGGGGGCTGGAGGGCGTCAGCAGTGCTGGTGGCTCACAAGAGTTCCTCAGTGAGCATTTGTTGAATGGATGGATGGACGAACAAATGCATGCATGAATAAATGGAATGGGTAAATAAATGAGGATTCCTTGCAGACTATGTGTGAATGCATGTGTGTGTGCGGGTTCTCAGGCCCCAGAGATGGGGCAGTTTGAGGGGAGGCTGTGTCAGTAAAGAGGCAAGCGTGGGGGCGCCTGGGTGGCTCAGTTGGTTAAGCGACTGCCTTTGGCTCAGGTCATGATCCTGGAGACCTGGGATTGAGTCCCACATCGGGCTCCCTGCTCAGCGGGAAGCCTGCTTCTCCCTCTCACTCCCCCTGCTTGTGTTCCCTCTCTTGCTGTGTTTCTCTCTGTCAAATAAACAAAATCTTTTTTTTTTTTTTTTTTTTTTTAGAAGAGGCAAGTGTGGAAGGCAAGAAGCAGATGGTTGTCAGCTAATAGCCCAGAGATGGGCAGGGGGAGTTTGCGAGGTCATTGACCAGGCACCAGCTTGCTTGGGCATTTGCAAGAGCCTGCCTTGGGGAGATCTGTGAGTGCCCATGTTCTGAGCATCCTGCCACCACATCTCCTCTCGTTCAGATACAAGCATACGCGGGCCCTCAAAGGTGTCCACACAGTCCTCCTCCCCACCTCCCTCTGTGCTCATCCTGGGTCAAGCCATCTCTTATCTTGGGCCTTGTCTGTGGACGGTGTGTGTGGCCAGGAGCCCACCGAGCCCCATGGAGTGGAGCTGGGGTGGGGATTGCAGGACAGTCCATGGGGCAGGTGGCCGGTCTTCCCCATCCCAGGCCTTCACCCCCTCTCTTTGTCTTTCCCCTGCTGCCTTCTGGGGCTGCACATCAGAGGACGGCTATAGGCCGTGCTGCAGGAAAGCCCTCCCTTCACTTCTGGGTGGCTGCATTTACAAAATCAGCTTTCCACTGTTGGCCCACCTCTTTGCTGATAGCTCTAAAGTGACACATCAGGTCTGTGAGTTCTTAGGGCGAATTTTCTGCTGGAGAAACCTGCTAGCACGTTCAGAGGGGCACACACTGGCTAGCTCCTCAGGGGTGCCAGGCCCACAGGTGTCAGAGTCCCTGACACCCCCTCTGCACGGCCACACGCCCAGCCACTCTGATCAGAGGGATGGCAGCACGTGGCTACCCGTAGCTGCGAAGTCACATTACAGGCAGACCTACCAGGGCAGCTGCAGAGGACCACTGCTGTGACATTGTCATATGTAGTGTCGCACATGCGTGGAGTGCAGGCTCGCGGAGTTGTGCACACTGCTTCACCCTCCTTCTGGCCGCTACCCACCTGCCCCCCCCCAAGTGCTCACTAGCTCCCTGGGATGGGGCTTTACCATCCCGACCCCCACCCAATCTTTGATGAGGTCATAACTATCACGAGCCGTGACTGTCCCTCCCTCAGCCTGCCTTTTCAGTGGCCCTCCTACTCATGGGTGCCCTGATGGCCCTATGTAACTCTGAAGGGTCCCCAACGGACCTGTGTGGCCCCAGGGAGCTCCCTGGGGCATCACAGTCAGGCTGAGTGACAGTCACAGTCTCTTCTTTTGGGGCCTCAATTTCCTCACCTGTTTAACGGGAACATGACCTGGTGGTTCCTAGTCTTTTCTGGTACTTGTGATGGGGAAAGCTATGATCCCGTGGCCCCTCTGGCATTTCCAGGGCCATGGGTTTCTTGAGGCCATCTGTCTCCTGAGTGTCTACTCAAACTTTAAAGCAGATGCCTCTCACTAATGAATGGGCCCCCAGTGAAGCTTCCTTGGAAACAAAGCGGAGCCCGGCTACACTTGAGGCCTCAAAGTGTAGCCGGGCTCCTGGCTGTCTGCCAAGGCCAGAGGAGGAGATGCCCAGCTTAGAGCCAGGGGGCCAGCAAGACTGACCTCTGGGGACTCACCCAAGCCTTCTATGAGCAACATGTTGGCAAAAAGAACCTTCTAGAAAAGCAGCCGCGGAACTCAGCCGCGAGCTCAAGCAGGGTGTCTCAGCACCAGAGACACCATTGTTCTGGAAGGGCCAAGTGGCAGCCCCTCCCTCTTCCCCTTCTTGTTTCTGGTCTTCTCAGACCCCTGAGGTTCTGGGGCAACACAGAAATCAGTATGTCTCCTCAGTGTTCGGGAAAGGTCAGTGGGTTTGGAAATCTCCCAAGTCTAGTCAGGGTCACCATGGAGAGATTCGTGTACTTTCCACAAGGCAGTTGTTGAGTGGGCACTGTGTGCTGGGCTCAGTGCAGGAACTCGGAGAAAATAAACAAAAGTGCACCCGGAGTGGCATTGGTGCAGGACGTTTAACAGTGTTCTCTGGAAGAAAAAAAAAATTTGTGGTCAAGTAGGTTAGGAAAGCCTATTGTATAATCTGGTGGGGCTGAACAAAGGCAAACCGGTCTTGTGCTTGTGGGTTTTGGAGAGCCCTGCCAGGTGGTCTGCCGCAACGGGGTTCAGGGGTGGGAGGGGGTGGGAAGATGGCGCCGGTGCCCTTTCCCACCCTGCTCTCTTCTCCAAGCCTCCGGTGGGGCGGGAGACCTTGAGCAATGCTGCTTGAGGGGCATGAGGGTTCGAGATTGAGCAGGGTTCCCCGGGAATCCATATTTCTGCAGGTTCTGCCAGGACATCACAGGGAAAACCACTGCTCTTCCCTCAGCGCAGCCAGAGGGATCTTTTTAAAGCCCAACTCCAGGGGTCCCCTTCTGCTCAAAACTCTCCTGTGGCTTCCTTTAGCTCAGAAGAAGCCAAGTCCTCAGGGAGTCTGTAAGGCCCACCTACCTCGCAGACACCCTCCCTCTGAACCCGACCCCACGAGGGGCCCTTGCTGTGGCTTTGCCTTTTGCCCTGCAATGCTCCTTCCCCAGATCTTCCTGAGGGGTCACCCTCTCCCCACCCTTTCCTTCTCACCCCCCCTGACCCAGCCTGGTACCCCTGCTCTTCCCAGAGGCCCCCCCGGGGACAGCAGCAGTTTCTACCACCCTGCATGTTGACTCAATGAGGCCAGGGCTGTGCTGTCTCATGACTGTTCCCAGCACCGAGCGCAGTGCTCAGCAGAGGTTGGGGGCGGGAGGTGTGCGGGAGGACTATTCAGTGAAGGGAGCCAGAGCAGCCCAGAGCCCCATCAGGGCTAAAGCTTGGGCCTCCCAGGCCAAGCAGGCCTGAGCAGCTGGGAACTCTCTCACTGGTGGACTCTGGATGGGTCAGGTCTGGTGTCCTGGGAGGAACAGGTGGGGAGGACGGTGGTGTCCAGGATGATGCTATGGGTAGTGGCCCTATGACAGCCAGATTCTGTCACTGGCTCCAAGAGCCTTATCAGTGCCTATCCTTGGAGTACTCGGTGTTCCTGGTGCTTCTCCCCAGAGGTCATGGCAGGGCTGATGAACTCTGCTGCTCCCAGTGATCCTGATGAGCTCATAGGGTGACCTGTGGTAGAGACCAGAAGGTTCTGAGGAATGGGGCCAAGTCTATTCTCCCCACTACACCTTCCACTGACTCTGGCTCGGCTTGGGGGTGACCCCAGTGGGCAGCTGGGGGAAAGAGAGTTAGCCGGGTCTGTTTTACTGATAGCTACAGAGGAGCTGTGGGGAGGGGTTGGGAGAGGGGTAGACCCTCCTCTCACCTCCTCTTCTGTAACGTAGGGGGTGGCTGCCCAGGATTTTCACTGGAGTCCCTGGAGTTGGTCTGATTCTGTGTCTCGCCTTCCCTGCAAGTAGCCGTGCTGGCAGGACCCCATGGCCCTCCCCCGTCGTGCCAAGGCTGTGCTTGGGTAGCCTTGAGTAGCCCCCCACAGCGACTGTGTGAACTTGCACATGATGTCAGTGCTGGCCTTGTTCAGGAGTCCCAAGGAATTTTCTGACCAGCAAGGCTTTGGCTTTGGGCTCCCTGCCCAGTGAGCCTGGCTCTGAATGGCTCCGCCTGGTGGATAGACTGAGGGGGCTGAGGTCCCTGGGCCACCTGCCCTGGCCTTCCTGGCTGGGTGCCCCCCCCCCAAGTATTGTTTTGCTTCCTGGGCACTTGTATCTCTCCAGGTACACACAAGTGTGCACGTGTGAGTACGCGGGTACCCACGGGGAACGTCTGCAGGTCTGAGCTCCCACCATCTCCCCCAGGCCGCCCTGCTTTTTAAAAAACACCCTTTATTGAGAGCCTACTGTGTGCAAGGCCTGTAGTTTAACCCTTACGACAACTCTATACCCTAGGGTTGTGTTCCCCAAAGGGATACATTGAAACCTACCCCCCCACCCCTATACCTGGGAATGTGACTTTATTTGGAAATAGGGTCTTTGCAAGTATAATCATGTTGAAATGAGGTCATACTGGATGAGGATGGGCCCTAACCCCGCGACTGGTGTCCTTACAAGAAGAGGGAAATTTGGACACATAGAGAAGACAGGCCCTTGAAGAAGAAGGCAGAGAGCGGCGTCATGTGACCCCACAGTGAGGAACTCAGGGGCTTCCAGAACCTGGAGGGTCCATGGAGTATTCTCTGCTAGAGGGTTCAGAAGGAGAGTGACCATGTCAAAACCTCAGCCTCTGACTTCAGGCCTCTAGAACTATGACAGAATAAATGTTTGTTGTTTTAAGCCACCCAGTTTGTAGTACTTTGTTACAGCAGTGCTAGGAAACTGGGACACCGAGTTTCTGTTATGATGTCCACAGGATCTCTATTACATGAGGAAACAAGGCTCAGAGAGGTTAAGCTCTTGCCCACGGTTAAACAGCAAGTCAGTGTTGTACCTGGGAATAAGACCCAGATCCGCACAGTTCCAGCCTTTCCTTTATGGACCCCAGAACTGTCACCTTCTTCCTTGCCCCCATCCCCTGACCTGCTAAGCATACCACCTCCCAGCCCCTGGGGAGATCCCATACCCTCCCTGCTGGTGGCCTCCTGTCTTCCCTGCTAGCTCCTAGGCTGTTCCAGTGTCCTGGCTTCCCCAAGCTCCAGCCCTAATCTTCCCCGGCAGGCTTCAGGGGCACAACTCCCTACCCCAAGGGCCCCACAATGGCCTGAGTCTATGTGGGAATTCTGGTTGCCCTGCAGCCCAGCACCCTGCTGCTCTTCCTGCCCCATCACTGTGCTGTTCTGATCTTCCTGCAGCTGGACCCCTTACTCCTGCTGCTCCCTGGGTCTAAATGACCCAGGTCTCTTCCCTTTCTGAAGGGGCTTCTTCGGGACTGTCCCTGCTGGGACCTCCATGCTCTCTCTTGGCCAAAGACCATGCCCCTGGGTCACTCAGACTCCTGTATTACCCCAGTTCCTTACGGATGGCTATGAGACCAAGTCGATGAGACCAGGCAGTCCCCTTTCCCCATTCCCATGGTCCCCCAACCCCAGCTCTGTCCTACAGCTTCTGAATTCCTGAATTCCAAAGAGGAGTAGCCTGCTGGCCAGTGTCACCCTATGCACATGCCTTTGAGCCCTGGTCCAGTCACCTGTCACACTCGGGGCTTTGTTCAGTCTGCCCAGTTAAGCGCCTTCTCTGAGCGCTTGGCCTTCCAGGCTCACAGAGTGGTCCTCCTGAAGCACTAACCGTACCCCTTGCCTCTAGTGCTCCCCACCGCCTATAGGACGGAGGCCAGTTTCCTCTGTGCGGTCTTCGTGGCCTTTCCCGCTATTGTCCAGGCTCCCAGGAGCAGCAACTTTCAGACAGAGGAGGCCTGGCTTCTAGCCCTGGTGCTTTCTCTGCAGTTAGGCCTTCCCCAGCTCCCAGCCCTAAGCTGCTTTGGTCCCCCCGACTCCCTACGACTCCCTACCCCGGTCCAAGAGTTCAAGTTGCCGCTGCCCAAAGCAAGCGCAGGTCTGTTTGGCCACGTTCGGCACAAGCCTGGCACAGTTTGGTAAATTCTGAGCTGACCTCGTTGGGAGAGGGAAGGCGGGCAAGGCCAGCTCTTGCCCGAGGTGCTGACCTTTCCTGAACTAGCAGAAGTTTGCACAGGGAGGTCATCGGAGTCCCTGTGTCCATGTGGCACGGCAGGACACCAGCACACACACAGGCCAGCAGTTTGTGTGGGCGCTCTCCCTGGTCCCCCCCCCCCCCCCCCACTGACCCTTGTCACGCACACAAGCCTGACTTCCTGGCTGGCACCCAAGACTGTGTGCTGAGGGCTTTCTTCCCCCAGAAGGCCCCAGGCCTGACCCAGCAGTTCCTGCAAGCACCTGGCCTCCACCAGGACAGTCAAGAATGTGCCATAAACCCTGTGTCCCTGATCCTCAGGTGGGACAGCCCCAAAGTCTGTTCTGTGGCCCATCTCAGAGCGCTCCAGTGTGACTGGGCTCCCATCACGCACAGTGGTCACTTGCTTCATAACACACTCTTCCCTGGCTGCTTTCCCTTCTCTGTCTCACTTTCCTTCTCTCTACACTGTTTCCCAGAATCACTTCCCAAGTAAATGAGTTACCTCAGAATCTGTCCTTGGGGCCAGTTTGTGAAAGAGCCTACACTAAAATACGCAGACACACACAGCTATGCACACACCTGTATCCAGGTGTGCTAGGGAGGAGACCAGACTCAACTGACAGGACCTTCCCTCCAGGACCCAAAGTGGAGGAACTGGCCGGAGGGAGTCCGAGTAGCCGGGCTCCGTGGGGAGAGGCAGCTGTTTGTTTGGTCCGCTCATGGAGGATGGGAACCTCTGAACTAAGGGTGGAGCATAGGAGCTGTCCCGCGGGGCTGTACACAGGGGCCTCCCAGGCAGAGGGACCAGCGTAGACCCGGCACATGGTGGGAGGGTCCGGCCCGTGAGGTGGGGTGGGATGTGAGGCGCCCCTGGAGCAGGGGACAGCAGATGGGGGAACCTGGCCTTATTCTGAGGGTGGGGAGCCATGCAAGGGTTTTAAGTGAGGGAGCACAGGGCCAGCCCCAGGGAATACAGACTGCCAAGTGTAATCATCCCACATCTCTGCCAGACCCCTGCTGCCCCACCACCAGGAACGGGAGATAAGCCCCATCCTCTCTGGAACTCAGTATCTCTCCCCTGCATAGCATGGCTGCTCTGGCCTGAGCATGTGAGTAATCTGTGGAGGGTGAGCCTGTCTGGGACCCAGGGGTGACTCACCACAGGAGGCCTTTGTCCAAAGGCCTCTGGGCTCCTGGCAGCTCAGTGGGAGGGGCCTGTCCTCCAGGAGCAGGGGGACAGTTGGGTGGTCAGCGAGGCAGTAGAGATGAGTCCTCACCAAGCAGGCCTGTCACTGACCACCTCAGCCTGGAGGAGCTGTGGATCTCTTCCCCTTCTGGGGCCTGTGATGCCATTTCTCCATGGAAGAACTTGCTTGGTCTTCAAGTCCCCTTTCCCACCTGCCTCCTCCTGGAAGCCCCCCATCTTGTCAACAGAACTGAGTTGGAACCGCTGGGAGGATACTCATGGAGCTCAGTCTGCCAGGTGGCTCCTTCCCTCTCTGACTTCTCTGAGGAGCCAGGCACAAGGGCTGCTTTATGCCTGACCCTCCATAATGCGGTGACGCCAGAAGAAGGCTAGGCATGCAGCAGGCACTTCACAGATGCTGGTAGAATTGAACTGCCTGCTTTCCAACATGATGGAAAACCCCTCCCTGAGTCTAAGCATCACCGGGGCCCTTGAACAGATTTCCTTGTGTTCCTCAGGCCCAGTGACTCCAGGGACTGAACTGTCCAAGTCTGGGTGACCTTTCCCTGTGGGAGGCCAGGGATGAGTGCCCCGGCAAACCCCCTGTGACCAGCAGGGGTGGGTTCCTGCTGTCCTGGAGCTCATAACCAGGGGGAGATGCATGAGAAAGCGGTGGCACGGAGGCATGAGGGGATTGGAGGCAGGAGAGAGCGAGAAGAGGTGTCTCTGAGAGTTAGTGTTCAGTCAGGGGCCTGAAGGTCCAGGCCTGAGACAAGCCATGATCTCGGGAAAGGGTAGGTCAGGCAGAGGGAACAGCCAATGCAAAGGCCCAGGAGGGCCTGATCTTGGATTTTGGGAAGCCAGTGTGGCATGATGAGGAAGGAGAGACAAAGGATGCCTGAATAGGCATTCCTCCAGCCCCTTGCCTCAGGAAGTCTGCCCAACCACATATACCCACTGAGACCAGAAGGGGTTTAGAAGTCCCCTATGGATATCCTTATTGGAAAGTGGGGAAACTGAGGCCGGAGATGGGAATACAGAGCAAAAGGGTCAGAGTTGTGACCTCATCTTGGGTCCCTGGCCAGAACATCAGAGATGGGTGGGAGCTGCCCTGGAGGGCAGGGCAGGGTTGTCCAGGCTCCCACTGTGCCCAGGGCTTCTTGGACCTTCACAGACAAATTACCCAGACCCAGGGAGGCAGGCACTGTAGCTGGCCTCGGAATAGGCATCTAAATCAGCTGCACATTGGATGCTGGAAATCCTGAGCCCCAGGCCCTAGGAGCCAGCTCACCTCATTGGACGACCACCTGAAAGAGGCTTCTATAGCCCACTTTTCACACCGCTGGGTGATGGAGGGGGCCATGAAACCGCAGGCACACTGGGGCATAGTCCTGAGTCTCAGCGTGACTTGGTGCTAACTGGTCTGTCCTCAAAACATTAATTTTCTCTTAAAAGGATATTAAAAGAGAAGTAGACACTAAACTTACTTGCCTATTTAAGATAAAATACACGACAACAAAGGACTTTCTAGTGTGGGGTTGGCCACTTTGGGACACTTTGGGTCCTCATCTCTGCTGTTAGGGATGAAAGTCTTTCCCCTGCCACCACCCCCCTCCCAGAGGGAATGAGAGAGGGGCAGATGGAGAGGGAGAGAGAGACTCTCAAGTGGACTCATGCCCAGCACCCAGCCTGATGCGGGGTTTGATCTCACAGTCCTGAGGTCCTGACCTAAGCAGAAATCAAGTCGGATACAACCAATTGAGCCACCCAGGCATCCTGGGAATGTAAGTCTTTTTTTTTTTTTTTTTTTTTTTAAGATTTTATTTATTTGACAGAGAGAAACACAGCCAGAGAGGGAACACAAGCAGGGGGAGTGAGAGAGGGAGAAGCAGGCTTCCCGCCGAGCAGGGAGCCCGATGTGGGACTCGATCCCGGGTCTCCAGGATCATGACCTGAGCCGAAGGCAGTGGCCCAACCAACTGAGCCAC
>PITA01018981.1:0-38908 GCA_004023965.1 Spilogale gracilis | reverse complement strand
ACAGCAAAGGAAACAATCAACAAAACAAAGAGGCAACCCACAGAATGGGAGAAGATATTTGCAAATGACACTACAGACAAAGGGCTGGTATCCAAGATCTATAAAGAACTACTCAAACTCAACACCCAAAAAGAAGATGAACACATCAAAAAGTGGGCAAGAGACATAAAGAGGCACTTCTCCATAGAAGATATACAAACGGCTAACAGACACATGAAAAAATGTTCAGCATCACTAGCTATCAGGGAAATTCAAATCAAAACCACTCTAAGATACCACCTTACACCAGTCAGAATGGCCAAAATTAACACGACAGAAAACAACAAGTGTTGGAGAGGCTGCGGAGAAAGGGGAACCCTCTTACACTGTTGGTGGGAATGTAAACTGGTGCAGCCGCTTTGGAAAACAGTGTGGAGATTCCTTAAAAAATTGAAGATAGAGCTACCCTATGACCCTGCAGTTGCACTACTGGGCATTTACCCCAACGATACGGATGTAGTGAAAAGAAGAGCCATATGCACCCCAATGTTCATCGCAGCAATGGCCACAATAACCAAACTGTGGAAAGAGCCAAGGTGCCCATCAATAGATGAATGGATAAAGAAGATGTGGTACATATATACAATGGAATACTATGCCTCCATCAGAAAGGATGAATATCCAACTTTCCTAGCAACCTGGACTGGACTGGAAGAGATTATGCTGAGTGAAATAAGCCAAAAAGAAAAAGTCAAGTATCGCATGGTTTCACTTACTTATCGTGCATGAAGGGTAAACTGGAGGACAGTGGGAGAAGGAAAGTAAATGGGAACTAAGGTATTCTAGGGAGGGAAACGAAACAACAGAGACTTTGGACACAAAAACAAACTGAGGGACTTGGAGGGAGGGGGGTAGAGGGATGGGAGAGCCTGGTGGTGGGTACTGGGGACACCTAAAGAGTGGAGCACTGGGTGTGGGGAATGGGGAATGAATCTTGGAACACTGGAAAAAAAAATTTTAGTAACAATAAAAAAACAAATAAATTAATTCAAAAAAACAAAAACAAAAACAAAAAAACTCTCAACAAATTGGGTGTAGAGGGAACATAACACAATAGAGACCATATCTGACAAATCCACAACTAACATCATACTCAATGTGAAAAACTGAGAACCTTCTCTCTACGATCAGGAAGAAAACAAGGGTTCCACTCCTGCCACTTTTATTCAACGCAGTACTGGAACTCCCAGCCATAGTAATCAGACTAGAAAAATAAATCAAAGACATCCAGATTGGTAAGGAAGAAGTAAAGCTGTCATTATTTGTAGATGACATGTTACTATATACAGAAAACCTTTAAGATACCATCAAAAACTATTAGAAATGATAAATGAATTCAGTCAAGCTGCAGGATACAAAATCAACATAAAGGATGTGTCACATCTCTATATATTAGTAACAAAGTAGCATAATGAAAAACTAAGGAAACAATTCAATTTATAGTTCTATCAAAAAATTAAATACCTAGGAATAAAATTAACCACAGGGTGAAAGACCTAATTTCTGTAAACTATAAAATATCATTGAAAGAAATGGAAGACCAAAGAGCAAATGTAAATGTATAAAATGTTCATGGATTTGAAGAATTAATATTGTTAAAATGTCTATCTTACCCAAAGCAATATCTAGATTAAATACAATCTCTTTCAAAATACCAACAACATTTTTCATAGAACTAGAACAAATAAAACTTCTGAAGAACCAGAAAAGGGCATGAATGGCCAGGCCAAACCAATTTTGAGAAAGAAGAACAAATCTGGAGGTTTCACATCTCAGATTTCAAGACACACTTACAAACCAGTAATAATCAAAACAATAAGGTATTGGCACCAAAAAAAGACACAGAGAGCAATGAAACAGGAGAGAACCCAGAAATAAATCTACACATATATGGTTCATTAATCAATGACCGAGGCGGTAAGAATATACAATGAGGAAAAGACAGAATTTTTAAAAAATGTTATTGAGTAAATGGGGAAACTACATGCAAAAGAATGAAACAGAACTACTTTCTTACACCATACAAAAAAATAATCTAAAAATGGATGAGACCTAAATGAGACACCTGAAACCATAAACCTCCTAGAAGAAAATAGAGGCAGTAATCTCTTTGGCATTGGCCTTAGCAACATTTTTCTACATATGTCTCCTAAGGCAAGTGAAATAAAAGCAAAAATAAACTTGGGACTACACCAAAATTAAATTAAAAGCTTTTGTAAAGCAAAGGAAAACATAAGCAAAATGAAAAGGCAACCTACTGATGAGAGAAGATATTTGCAAATGATCTGATAAAGCGTTAATATCCAAACTATATGAAGAACTTATACAACTCAACATCACAAAAACAATCCGATTAAAAAATGGGCAGAAGACCTGAAAATTTTTCCAGTTTTCCAAAGAGACATCCAGATGGCCAACAGACACATGGAAAGATGCTCGACATCACTCATCATCTCAAGGAAATGCCAAACAAACAATTTCTCCCAAACAAAATAAAACAGAACAACCAAACACAATGAGATGTCGCCTTATACCAGTCATAATGGCTAATATCAAAAGGCTGAAAAATAACAAGTACTGGCAAGGATGTGAACAAAAGGGAAACCTTGTCACTCTTGGTAGGAATGTAAACTGTGGAAGATAATGTGGAGTTTCCTCAAAATATTAAAAACAGAGATGCCATATGATCCAGTAATTCCACTACTGGGTCTTTACCCCAAGAAAAGACAAGACTAATTCAAAAAGATATATGCACCACCCCCCATGCTTATGGAAGCATTATTTATAATTGCCAAGACATGGAAGTAACCCAAGTGTTCATTGACAGATGAATGGTTAAATATGGGGCATACTGGACCCAAGTATAGAGGCCACTTTTAGGCAAATGGGCCCTAGGCCTGTCAAGTGACCTATCGCACCTCAAAACATCCACAGGTCTTAGCTGACCCATGGGCTACTTACAACCAGGCAAAGTGATCAAAAAAGGGAGAATTCCATATGTCACCACACCTGCTCACCTTCCTTCTTTAAATGCAGCCCACTGCCTTGTGGTTTGGTGGACAACATCCCTCTGCTGTCCTGCTCACCACTTCCTTGTGGTGTATTCAATAAATTACTAGCTCCCTTGTTCTGCCTCAGTGAATTCTTTCATCTCCCCTGCGACTGGCTTTCAGCTGATCAGCACCCCACATTTGGGGCCCCAATCTGACTGAGAGACACTCCTGCTGGGTACCAAACTAGAACATATGACACTAACTGAAATAAGTCAGGGAACAACCAGTGCTGTCAGATTTCATTTATATGTGGAATCTAAAAACCAAAACAAAGAAAAGACAAAAATAAATAAATAAATAACAACTGATGCTTATGTACAGAGAAAAAAACTGCTGGTGGCCACGGGGGATGTGGGCAGGACGACAGGTAAAATAACAAGGATAAAGAGGTACAGAATTCCAATATAAAATAAGTCACAGAGATGAAAACTACAGCATAGGAAATATAGTCAGTACTATTATAAAAATATTTTTGGTGACTGACTTATGATTGACTATACCTACCATGTGAACACTGAGTAATGTATAGAACTGTCGAAGTAATATGTTGTACACCTCAAATTAACAGAACATGGTATGTTAATTACACTTCAATAAAAAATAAATACCACTGGTCATTATTTCCACTCTATAGTTTTACAGTATGATTTCTTAGTTACCCAAACCATGGCACCAAATTGGCTTGCAGAACAATGCCAAGCATAAAACCAAAGTCTGGCATACAGGAGACAGTCACACCATCTTCTTAATCTAGAAAACTCTCTCCTACCAATGCATTTATTCATTAATTCAACAAACATTTAAAGAGTGCTTATCATGTGTTAAGCATGTTTTGTAGGTTCTGGGAATATAACGATGAGCTGAAACAGGCACGGTCCCTGCCCCTAGGAAGTGCAGCAACTAACGGGGGAGAGGCCATCGACCAGATGTGTCAGCTCTCAGCGGTGTCAAATAAGACCTTTAAGATAGAGTTTGAAGTTTTACTCTTCACCCAATATATTTAACTTTAGAGATTCATTATTTACTTTAATTATTCCAAAGAATAAAAGCAGACAAAATGTCTTTTCTATCTTCTTCCTCTGACTTTGATCAATATTGAGGAATATTTTGAAAATGTGAGGACTTTGGGTGTGATGCCGATCCCCAACACTGGTTCTTCTGCATTTAAACAGGGGGACCTCAGAAAGATGGCAACTGTGGGAAATGGCAAACCTATGTTTACCTCTCAGTCAACTCAGGCTCGTCATGCACTCTCTCATGGTGTGCATAAATGTCTAGGTCATAATCACTATCTTTCACACTGGGTGGATCCACTCCTACCACCTATGAGAATGACAGGATCAAAAAATAAGAAATACAGGGTCTCACAAATGACAGGGTATTAGCTCAAGGCAAGGCCACAGGCAGGAAGAGGAGGGGAGGTAGAGAACACTTACTGGTAAGTGGTTGGGCTGACATTGATGCGCCGAGGGTGACTTCCTGATTCGAATTTGCTTGCCAGGGTGACATTATTTCCAAATAGGCAATATCGTGGCATTCTCACCCCAACAACTCCAGCGAGCACAGAACCCGAGTGAATGCCTATCCTCATCTAAAAAAAAAAAAGAAAGAAAGAAAAATGAATAGGATATATTTATGCTTTCTTTTGGTATGCTGTTATTTTAGTAAAAGGTAATTCTCTAAGCCACTGAACTCGGCGCTCCTCAAAGACAGGAACTGGGTCTTGGTCACTTCTGTGAGTCTGATACCTGGGTCACGGTAGAGGCAATAAATATGAATACTGTGGGATAAATGCATAAATCAATTAACTATAGGAAAAAGTTATGTTTAATTTGCTACATAAATCTGATAATATTACAAATCAAATCACGTTTCTTTTTTACAGAATATGTTGTAATGTAGAAAACATGTATATTTTCTCTCCAGTTATTCTTACATACAACCCTATTTTTTCTCTTCATAGAATTAAGCACAATTATAATTTTTTTTATTTCTGTTTATTTTCTTTAAATGTTAGATCATCCTATGTGAGAAGGCTCCATATCTATGTCCTTACTGCTAAATATTCTGTACTTAGTATCATACCTAGAGCAAAGCAGGCCCTCAAGAGTAATGATAAATGTTGACAAAATTCTTCAACATTATATTAAAATGGAGTTATAGAGACTTTAACACTCAAGTATGTCAAGAAGTACCTATTGAAAACCCTGGAAAATAAATTAAGTGCTATATATTCTACACTCTGTGACTCTGATAACTATCAGTCTGGCCCAGGCCTTCCAGGAGCCCTCAGTGTACAGTTGGTATGTACTTAAATGTGATCAAAGTCTACACCAAAATAACTGAAGCTAATGTTGACCCAGTGGGAAATGATATCCTCAGTGCTAGGGGAACATGGGAGCGAAGGAAGAGATCTGACCCCCAGATGCCTATTATGTAAGGGAAGTGTCACGTTTCACTACCATGTCTGCTTTTGCCCCTTCAGTTGTGAAGACAAGAAGTCATTCTATGACTGACCTGTGTCATGGACTGCAGAGTTTAGTGCTTGTCAACTATTAATAAGACAGGTTGAAACCAAGGTGATCTAGCTGCAACTCTTAATAAACCTCTTCATCTACTTTTTAAAAAATGATCCTAACGCTTATTTGGAAATTCAGCATGCTAGGAAGAATGAAGATGCATTTGAGAAAGAGGAAATAGTATCTTCCCTATTTAGTATAAACACATCTAATTAGCACATGGCTATCACACTACTGGTGTAACGACAGAGAAACAGTTAGACTAACAGAAGAGAGTCAGACTAACAGAAGAGAGAGCACGGGAAGGCGTCCATGCATTATAGGTGATTGATGTAGGAGAGAGGTGGCATTTCAGATTAGTGAGAAAAAGATGGTATTACCATTAGGCTGCTCTGGATCGAATGTATCTTCATGTTAAAAAAAAAAATCCAAGTAAATTAAAGATCTTAATGCAGAATATACAACTTTAAAGCTTTAAAAATAATTGTTTTAAATAAGGGAAAGGCCATCATGCAGTATCAGTAATACTCTAAAGTACAAAATCCTAAAGAGTGTACTTTTATTAGTCTCTCAGTAACAGTTTCCAGGTGAGTGGTCCAGATGGTTAGGAAGCTCTGTTCCATCAGGGACCAGTTCCTTATCATCATGTTCTTCCTCATGCCTGTCACAGTCCTTGCTGGGGAACTTGAAGCTGAATCAAGGGCACCCTCGTGTTCTAACTCATGATGGGGCAAGATAGACCCTTCCTGTCCAGGAGAAAGGTTATGACATTGCCCTTCCAGGTGACCTTCATTCCTCTGGGAAGATCCAGATTTACATCCCATCCGCTATCATTTTCCTTCTGTCTAAAAGAATTTCTTAAAGAATTTTTGCACAATAAGTTCACTGATGCATTCTTTCAGCTCTTATATGTTTGAAAAAGTATTTTTGTCCTATCTGACAGATATTTTCAGATGGGTATAGAATTCTAGGTTGACAGCCTTCCCCCCCCCGTCCTTTCCATACTTTAGTGATGTCGCTCCATGGTCTCCCTTTCATTGTTTCCTATGGAAACACTGCTGCCATGCTTACCTTAATTCCTTTATACGTACTAGAACTTTCTGTGTTCTGGCTGCTTTGAGTTTTTCTATTTTTTGCTAGTTTTGCAAAACTTAGTTTTGATTTCTCTTGATTTGTGTGTGTGTGTGTGTGTGTGTGTGTGTGTGTGTGTGTGTGTGTTTCCTACGTGTGGGCTTTGTTGGGTGTCTTAGATCTGTGGGTTTATAGTTTTCATCAAATTTGGAAGAATTTCAGCTGTTAATTCCTCATATATTTTTTCTATCCACCTTTCTCTCTCAGAGACTCCAAATACTTTTCTACTGGGATACTTGAAGTATTTCTGTGGCTGACTCATTTATTCATTTAAAACATTTTTCAGTTTATTTTGGATAACTTCCATTGTAATGCCTTCAAATTACTAATCTTTTCTTTTGGAATGTCTAATCTTTTGTTAACCTTATCCAGGGCATGTTTCATCTCAGCAATTGGGATTTTCATCTCAAGAAGTTCAACTTGAAAATTCTTTTTCTTTTTCAGGTATCAAATTACCTTTTGAACACATGGAATATAGTTAAAATAACTGTTTTACTACTTGGCTGAGTCTATTTCTGTTTTGATTGGACTTTCTTATCATTATGGGTCTTATTTTTCAGCTTTACAGTGTGCTAGTAATTTTTGGTTGGATGTTAGGTATCAAAACTTTGACTTTGTTGAGTGATGGATTTTTTTTAAATATTCTTTAAGATTTTATTTTATTTGAGAGAGAGAGAGCAAATGAGCACAGGCAGGGAAGACTGGCAGATGAAGAGTGAGAAGCAGGCTTCCCAATGAGCAGAGAGTCTGATGTGGGGCTCAATCCCAGGACCCTGAGATCATGACCTGAGCCAAACAAAGACACTTAACCCACTGAGCTACTTAGGTGCCCCTATTTTTAATATTATTATAAATATTCTTGAGTTCTACTTAGAGATGCAGTCAAATTACTTGGAAATAATTTGTTCTTTTGAGGTCTTGCTTTTTAAGATTGCTGGGCAAGGCCTGAGCAGTATTTCATGTAGGGCCAGTTATTCTGACTACTGAGGCAAGAATACCCATGATTTAGGAGGTTCTCCAGTCTTCCTGATGGGAACAGGCATTTTTTTTCCAGGTCCTGTGTGAGTGCCAGCAACTTTTCCCTCTAATTTTTCCAGATGTTTTTCCTGTTGGATTCCAGTAGTTTTCTCACATATAAACAATATTCCGCACTGTGAAGAACACAAAGGAAGCCCTTTGCAAGATCTCTGGTGGCTTTTGTGCAACTTCTTCCTTGCTAGTATTCTGTCTGTGACCTCTGACTTCTTTACTCTCCCCAGACTTTCAGCTCTGTCTCTTCTACTCCAGGAGTTTGCTGGCTGCCTCCTCATCTGCTTCTCCTTGCACCACAGCCTGGATGTTCCCAAAGCAATATACCAGGAAAATCATATGTCTCATCTTATTTGTTTCCTATTTCTCAGGGATCACTATTTTTTATTGTCTAGTGGCCAGTGTCATAAAGACTGTTCTACTGTATTGTTTTTCCCCAGATTTTTAATAGTTTAAGGTAGGAGTATAAATCTCTGTTATTTCATATTGAGTGGAAGCAGAAATGAGATAATACTTTCTTTTAAAGAAACTTAACTTTCTGAAAAATGTAGGCCTGTCTCTGATGAGTGACTGTCTATTTGTATTTAAACAGGTAAAAAAAATGCTGAATAATGATAGTCCTTTTAATCAAGATTATTATAAACCACCTTTCTCTGAAGTTAAAGCATTCTATAATATTATTTCTTCAGGTTTCTTTTTGCTTTTGTAAGTCCTGTTTATATTAAACTCCCTGTGGACACAGGCTTGCCTGGAAACACCTAGACCACAGACAACAAGCCTGTCAGTTCAGGCCTGTGATCCTGTACCGACCCCTCTAAGCAGGAGGCACAAAGAAGTGACTATCACACTGACACGTTGCACAGCCTCTTTATTGTGTGCTTCTTGTTTGAGAAAAAGGCCCTACACCCCACACCAACTCTACAGAAGGCTTGTATAGTTCCACCAATGCTTCAAAAGACCTGAGGGCTTTGTAGAGCCAAATTATCAAAAATGAGCATTATTATAACCTGAGAAATGATGATGATTAAAACCCTGATATCTAGGGCACCAGGGTGGCTCAGTCATTAAGCATCTGCCTTCAGCTCAGGTCATGATCCTGGGGTCCTGGGATCAGGCCCTGTGTCTGGCTCCCTGCTTGGTGGGAAGCCTGCTTCTCCCTCCATCACTCCCCCTGCTTGTGTTCCCTCTCTCACTGTGTCTCTGTCAAATAAATAAATAAAATCTTAAAACAAAACAAAACCCTGATATCCTTTCGGGAGGGTTGGTGGATGGAGAGAAATGGTCATTTTTAAAAAAATTATCTTTTAGAAGCCACTTAAAACATGCACAAACATATCAACAACCACACAGATACCACACACTTGTTGTCATTGTCTCTACCATATAATAAAAGGAAACTTGGAGAATTATTTAATCTTGGAAGTAAGGAGATCTCATTGGGAACTTACAAACTGAATCATCAGACTGTTTTATTTTGCATTTCCTTTGACAACTTATTGAGATTTCCGAGGAATTACTGCCTATTTATGGAAGTGAATGATTGCCTCAGAGTATGTCAAGAATATCTACAAGTTACACAAAATAGATACATTTAGTGCTCAGTGAGGAACTTAGATTCACCTTGAAAAGATTTAACATTATTTTAATAATTTAACCAGTTGGTCACATTGGCACCTGTCGGTCCAGTGTCTACTAACTAAAGAGGAACGCCGGGCACTAAACCAGTGGTTGTTACCTGGGGACATCTGCACCCTTCAGTCAACATCTGGCAATGCCTTGAGGCACTTTACTGTCACCACTAGGATGGGGAGCTGCTGCTGGCATCTACTCGGCTGAGCCAGAGATGCCCAAGACGGCTTCCCCACAACAAAGAATTTTTCAGTCCAAAGTATCAGCAGTGCAGAGTATGAGAAAACCTACACTAAACAGACTTCTGGCAACTGACAGATACTTGGAACACCAACACATATGCAAAATAATAAATGCATTAATCAGATCAAAGTTTTGATGTGTAACAAGAGACTTCATTTTTTAGATAACATTTATGAAACAAAAAATAGTGCTTGTCCTAGGGATTTACTGAAAAAAAAAAAAAAACCACAGTAACTTTTGGCTCTATCCTGAGGTCAGAATATCTCTTACCCTGTGTCCTATACCTAAATGTGTGAAATACTACAATTTTGAAATGATGCAATTATTCTCATAATACTGTACTGATCAATTATTCATTTGCGGAGGCAAAAAAACAACTGCATTTTTTGGTAACATTTCTCCCACGACTCCTAAAAATAGAAGGCGTATGCAGTTCAACCTCAGTTAGCCAAAACTCTCCCTGGTTTAGTCAAGAAGGAATCTTCGGGTTGGGAAGGCAGCACGGATTCATTAGTCTGAAGTCCAGAGGAGCACAATGAAAAAGGGCAATCAGCCCACAGTCCGCACTTACAACGATGTCAGTTCCCTTCCCGCATCCCACGGAATGGCTCATGGTGTCAAGAACGACGCTACAGACCCACTTACAACTCAGTCAGCAGGTTTACTAATTCCCCATGTCCAAATCAAACTGAGGCCACAGTTAACATGAGTTATGAGACAGCAAGTCATTAAACAATTATCAGTTTGTGCTGAAATGGTCCTATTTGAGCAAGACGGAATGTCCACATTAAAACTGAAGATCCATAGTTGAGAAAACAAGAAAGACTTCTAGTAGAAAAAGCCAGTTAGCTGTTTCCCCATGTCTGCATTTAATTATTCTTAGATTATTCTTAGATTCATATAGTTAAGATTTTAAGCTGTTCAAAATAGTTAATTATTAACTGCTTTAATAGTCAGGACACTAAAATCATGATTCACATGATTAGGAAACAGGGAGGGAAACAAGTACTTCATCCTTCTACCAGTACTAAGTTTAAATACTTAGAACTATTAAAAACTATTTAAAGTATTAGAAAGGATTAAGATAAGCTTGAGCATAAAGCATTCCCTTCACTAATGAGATATGTGAAATTTATCTTTACATTTTTATTTTACTAATAACCACTATCTCTCTGACAAGAAAATACCAATTAATGTTTTAAATTCTAATTTTAAGAGCTCAAAATTCTTAGGCAGAATATAATGAACTCATATAACCTGTGTAGTTTTTCACAGTTTCTCCTTGTTTCCCCCACGTGCAAGAAAACGGGGAGAAATGATCTCTAGATATGCAGCATCTTCCCTTCTGTCAGAGGACTCCACTTCCAAATGGTGGTGTCAAGATGTCACATTCTCAAGTAATACACTTGGACAAATGACACTCGGGCAAAAATGTCTTACTGTGTTTACTTTAAACAGTACAGAAGTATTATTCATAGATAAATTTCAATTTACAGGAAATATTTGACCAAGAAATAGTGGTTCCCAGCACTGGTATGGTAACCTATAATTTCAGACACAGGAAATATAGTTACTTCTATAAACTAAAATGATGAAATCTTAAATAGTTGGTACTTTAGAGTTAGAGGAGAATATGAGTTTGTAATCTTGTTTATGTGTTTTTGATGGGGAAAGACAGGACCTTAGAAAAGATGATTAGGCGGGCACGTGTGGAATCCTCCAACAGGTACCCCCGACAATGTTACTGGAGACTGTGAGGGGGATATAGCAGTATGTCTCATTACACCCACCTTCTTAAAATCAGCGTGTATGTGATTATTTAAATACACCGGATGCCTAATAAAAATTTTAAATTTGACTGGACCTATAGGAGAGTTATTATTAAGTCCTCTAAGTTGAATCTGAAAGTTACCTTTGTGCTAAAGAAAATGCTTTAAGAATTGTTTTTCAAAGGGGGAAACTGATTCAGTGCAATTGACATATTTAAAGTTAAATGTGGATATATTTAGGAATAACCAACATATAATTTAGCAGTTGAGAAATATACCATTTTGTGCCAGATATATGAACAGCTGATGTATCACTTAACATAGTGTTATAATTCAAAGCATAAGGAACTGCTCATTATAATAAAAATTAATAGCAGAATTAAAAAGAATATTTTAGAAATTTGAGAAAGTCATCGATATTATTTTCTACCAGCATTTGATTTTCATTCTTATATGCAGAAAAGAATTCAAAACTTTCTTCTTAAGAAACATCCCATATTTGGCTATCTAGCCATGGATGCTAAGGAAACACCTACTCTACTAATCATATCCATAACATAAGTCATTGTATTACATACACCTTTACTATTTAATCACACAGAGTGAAATTTATTTCTAATATTATAAAGGATTTCTTGTTAATGGTTTCATTTTTAACCAACAAAGTCTGTTAATTGTTAAACCTTCAAAGCTTGTCCAAGTTTCTATTTCAAGACTACCACTACAAAATATTGTTACTGATTCTCTCTGTTAACTGATGTAAATCATTTTCTCTCAAAATGCAGATATTAACAGAGAATGTGGAACAAATTTCTAAACTAAAATAAACTTTACAATATTGTGGATTCAAAAAATGATTTTTAAAAACCTTAAATATGTAGAAGTGGGATAATGGGGTTTAGCAAAGCATTCTTACAGTAAGGAGTGCGTATTTATCAATTTGTAAATTAAACCATCTAAACCACAATTTAGATCTGTTTTTATTTATTTCTAATTTAATATTTTAATCCATTTATTTATATCTTATTCCCTACCAAGGACCAAAGCCATCCAATAGCATTACTTCCCTTTCAACAAAAATATCCCAAAGCTTGAGCCCTTTTAAGAGTAACCTGGGAAATGCACAATTTCAAAGAAGAGAAAATAATCCCTGCTTTTTCATACCTCAAAAGAATTGTAAAATGCAAAATGTGAGCACTTGTTTGCTCTTCTCCCATTCCCCCATTCCTTCCTTAGCTCCCATCTCTTGCTTTCCCTTCATAGCCCTCTCTCTCATCCAAAGGTTCTTTACCTAACAATTCAATCTCAAATACTTGCTAGGCATTGTGGAAGACAGGAAGGACAGAAAGACTTTATTCACTTCAAGGAACCTCAAATCTTACAAAACTAAGGAAAGATAGAAATTTTATTTAAGAAAAACGTATACATATGGTCAGCAAATATCTTCAAAATTTTAGATGTTAAAATTACTATGCTACAAAGATTACAAATAAAATTTGCAAATACATGATTTTCCACTTAAATACTACTTAAAACAAAGCTCCTCTATGAGAAAATGGCATATATTATATTGTGATGTCCATGCCTAGTGCTGATCATCAAATTTCTTCAGGCAATTGAGTTCATTCCACATCGCAAAAGTTCTATGTCTGAGACAGAAAAAAAAATGCACTCGATAGATATGTTAAGTAAAAAAATTTTAAGGAGTTAGATTGTTAAACTTTAATAATTATCCTCTTTTGTAAGTCATACCTTCCTCACTTTTAAGTATTGATGACATGGACAAGTTTACCCCCTCCAAAAAGGAAACTAACAATTAAACTCCTGAGTTACAATGTATAACTCTTGGTGACACGTAATAATCAAGTAAAGAGCTTTAAAATTGCCATTTGGGTTCTCACTTCCAGAGATTTTGATTTAATGAGTTTGGTATGAGATATGGGCATTGGGACTTTTTTTTTTTTAATGAACATATAATGCATTATTTGCTTCGAGGGTACAGGTCTGTGAATCATCAGTCTTACAAAATTCACAGCGCTCACCATAGCACATACTCTCCCCAATGCCCACTCTGGAGTTGCTAACGTGCATCCAAATTTGAGAATCAGAAGTGCAGAACATCATGTAAGTTTCACAGACACATTAACAAATTATCAATACTGCAGGAGCCAAGTAGTTTTTCTTTTTTTAAAAGATTTTATTTATTTATTTGATAGAGAGAGAGATTGCAAATAGGCAGAGAGGCAGGCAGAGAAAGAGTAGGGGAAGCAGGCTCCCTGTCGAGCAGAGAGCCTGATGTGGGACACGATCGCAGGACGCCAAGATCATGACCCAAGCCGAAGGCAGAGGCCTAACCCTCTTAGCCACCCAGGCATCCCAGCCAAGTAGTTTCAAAGGCCCTACTCTTTCCCAACAAATGGTTTTAACCAACACTGCATAAATACTTTCATATACACATAATACCTTTCAATTCTGAAAAGGAAATACAATATTCCATCTTGCTTCTAAAAGACAACATTCCTGTGTATCTCTTGAAGAACTTTGAAAACAGTAAAAATATATGTTTAAGTAAAACATTAGCAAATAGTGGGGCCCCTGGATGGTTCACTCAGTTAAATGTCCGCCTTGGGCTCAGGTCATGATCTCAGGGTCCTGAGATGGAGCCCTGTCTTGGGCACCCAGCTCACCAGGGAGTCTTCTTTTCCTTCACCCTCTGCCCCTTCCCCCGCCATGATCTAATAAGTACATAAAATATTTTTTGAAAATTAGCAAATACGGTAGAACTGTGAATTAATGCATTTCAGTTGGTTGGAGACAAAGGTTTCCTTGAAAGGTCATCCCATCTGTTTGTGGGTGGGTGGTGACCCAAGTTCACAAATAGCATTTTACAGAATTCCTCACAGCTAGGTGCAACAAGTCTATAAAAAGAAACCATCTCCTCTTGGAGTGTTGGCATTAGAGGAGCCCTAGTATAAGCATGGCAGCTGGGATGGAGCACACTGTAGGCTTATGGGTCCTGAAAGGAGTGCTGTCTCTTTGAAAGTTGTCATACTGGGAATCTGACCCATCACGTACTTGTTGAAAGGTCCTGTGCAAATTACTTCTCTAAATTTTGTCATCAATAATATAGAGATAATTAGGTAGGTACCTAATAAATCTTCACTTATATCCAATATGATAGGATAATCTTTAATCTTCTCATAGTGCAAGGGCTGGAGAAATTTCCTGGTTCACAGACCTTATTCCAAAAATATGGAAAGTAAAGCAAAAAGGTGAATGGCCTACTAAAGAACACAACTAGTGAGGATTAGACTACAAATGGAAACTTAATTCTTACAATTTCTGCTATATTAGTATTTGTACAATAACATCTTGGTACTTTTCCCTCTTAATCTTTTTTCATCATTACAAGAGATGAAAATTTACATGATAATTTATATTTACACAAACCTCCATAAATATGCTTAAATAGTTACACAGTATTATCAAAGGAATAAAACAAGGGAAAGTGTTTCCTGAAAAATTTTAGGAAATAGTTTGCAACTAACAGAAAGCTACAATAAAATTCAAATGTAACAACAATCATCATAACTAAGCCTAGGGAGAGTGACCATTAAATGCAATGTGCTAGCCTTCGGACAGAAATCTTCTGACAGAAAAAGGACAGAAGGGGAAAATTGAGGAAATCTGAATAAAATATAGATTTGGGTTAATAGTCATGTATACATGTCTGTTTGTTAATTGTAATGATAGTGTCATACTATTTTGGGGGGGAAACTGGATGTAGAATTTTGGGAACTCTTTGTACTATCTTTGCAATTATCCTGAAAATCCAGAAGTGTTAGAAAATAAAAAAAATATTTTAAAATGTAAATCATATGATCCTCCACAGATAAAAGGGCAAGTGTACAAAATTTTTAATCAAACTTTTTTTGTAACAAATGCTACACACCCTACTCCCCTTGTGTTACTAATGTTCTTACCAACATTTACCCCATGTGGGCATTAGATGGCACTCATGCTCATTTTTCTGAGCAGGTTGGCTTCTGACTAGCAACAATAGATCTCTCAACTGGAGATGTTTCCGGAGATTTGGCCCAATATAAATTTTAAAGGTAAACTACTTGAAAACACAGCTAACCCCGTAATAAAGTTTAAATAAACCTTGGGTTGGGAGACAAAATTAAAACAATGAACGAAACGAGAAATTAGGAAATCATGAAGCAGGATGCATAAATCCCAAGAGGTCCAATAGCAGACTTCAAGGAATCTACAGGTCCTGATGATGTGCAAATATTCTGTGTCCATGGTCTTTATCAGCTTTTTTAAAGAGGCATGGACACCCCAATATTTGAGAACCATTACTTTAATATTCCTTTCCGTTTCAAACCATGTTTGTATCTTCAACATCTACCACTGAGTTTTGTATTTAGTACCCAATCTTTAAAAGTCTGTTGACAGAATAAGTGCACTGACCAGAAGGATGAATGGAAAGGAAATTCTCTGCTGAACACAGATGTCACCCTTTCCTTCCTCGAATAACTTATCGTAATATATTTTCACCACTCTAGTTATTGGATTCTTATTTATCTTTGTGTCCAACGTCAATATTTGCAAACTACAAATGAAAAGCATCTTTTAAACAGGGGACCTCGAATCGATGTTGTATATCTGATCCTGCCTCTGCTTGGCTTTTTAGTCTAATAACTGATAAAGTGACATCATCCTAGAACTTTGTAAGTATCTTTAGATCATCCCAAATCTGTCTTAAAATGAGTAGAAACTAGATAATGGCTGCAAAAAGAAAATAAACAGCTTAGCACCTGGAGCTAAAATTTCTACTCAAATCTCAAAATTGTTCTTTTAGGGCTGCTTCCGTCTAGCTGTGATATTTTTATTTTTGATGGTGTTCTCGCCTACAAAATACAAGGATGACAGATTCACATGAATCAGTGAGTCCATGGGACTAGAATAAGTCATCTGATTTAACCTGGGCTTTGAGAAAGAACTCTGAGGTTTGAAATAAAAAAATACTTCTAATTAACATGGCACTGATACCATCCAAGCAAGCAAAAGAAAAAAGAAAGAGAGGGAGTAAGAAACTTTCTTCTTCAAAAAGGTAACTTGATAAATGAAGAATCTATACAAAGGTAAACACTGTATCAAAGAGCAATTCTGTGTGTGTGTGTGTGTGTGTGTGTGTGTGTGTGTGTCCCCCACACAATGTTAACTTTAAGGAATCTCTTCACACATAGAACCCCCAGAACAGTTAGTGTTTGTGGATGTGTTTCGAACCCATTTTCTGAGCACATGAAATGCAGGACTCAATAGCTTTAACCAAACCATTTTTTTAGTTTTAAAAAAAGGATTTCTGAGTCTTACTTTGTGTTTATCAATGTATGACTTTATGAAACTATATATATACAATTTCTTTTGATGTATTTTATTATGGTACCAAGTCACCTACAGGTTCCTAAAAATACCAAGTTCACTTTACTCCCCTGGGCCTTTCTTGTTAGTTCTTACCTGATTTGACTCCCATCTCCCACTTCTCTGGGGTAATTCCCATTTGTCATAGACCCAGCTTCCTGATCATCTGTGCCCCATGCGTGTGCATGAAGTGCTCTCTCTGCTTTCCTTAATTCTGGATCTCTCTGGGTGGCTTCTCATCTTTCAGACCACAGCCCGTACATCACTTCTCCCAAGCAGCCTTTCATTAGGAAGACAGGAATCCCTGGCAGGAACTGTCATCACTGTATCTCCCCTAACAGTTTCAACATTCTATTAATTTTATTCATTATCTATCTCCTCTGATTGGTGTTAAATCTGGGAAAACAAGGTTAGCATCTGTCTAGCTCACACCTGTCAGCTGTTCCAACCCAGCACCTACCAGAACTTCCTTGCACACAGATGTGGCTCAATAAATACTGAAGTGAAATATGAATAAATCATTTCTTTAAACACTTGCCTTCTGAATTAGAATTGTGAAACATATTTTGTTTCCTTCAACTTTCCTCTTCACAAAAGAAAAATCCTAAAATATGGGTCTAAGTAAAGAATAATTTACCAGAAACTGGCCCAAGATATTCCTCCATTCCTTTTCACTTTACTTTTTCTACCAAGTTAAAAACAATCACATGAGCAAACAGAAATAACTAAGTCAGGTTAAATGAGTGTATCTGAGCAAAGGGACTTGCCTTGTGGAATAATCTAAAGGTTGTCTGTGAGAACTGTAATGAGGAGTCAGGGACACAGCAAAATGCAGCCAAGAGCTACCTTCTTATGGACAGTAGCCCCTAAATTATGGAGCTGTGATGTCTATTTGCTGTATGACAGGGGACAAAGATAGCCAACAATTACCAAAATTATACAAAATACTGCAATTTTAAACATACACACATACACACTCACACACAGACACACACACATATATGTTATTTCAGTTAGAGAAGGGTGTTATAAAACAAAATCAAGCCATGGTAGAATATCGTTTTTAGTACAAAATAACACATTTCAATAAGTAATTATTTTCTGTCATAATGTTAATGAAGAGTATATTCTCACTGAAAGGAGTCAGAAGTGTTTCAGAGTAATCTGAACAAAAGAGCAGAAATATTAAGAAACGCATTTGTATTATGAGCTTAAGAGGTAGTTGATAACAGAGTCTTGCATGTTTAATTAAATGCCTGAATGTCCGGAGAGTATCAGAGTGACAGCAGTAGACCCTAGCTTCTTACACCAGATTCTGTCCCTCCCACATAGCCATGCATGGACTATGCAGGACCTTTGAGGGGAAAAGTCAAATAAAAGCTTATCTCATCCAGTATGAGTCCCATTCCTTGAATAGGTAGGCCAGACCAGGCTGTGCATTTTAAGTATGACAAGGACCTCAGAAAGCCATCAAGAGACTGGGACTCAGCTGCACCTGTCTCCCAAATAGGTGACTGATAAATATTTATGTATTAGGTAAACAAGCAAAACTTAAGTTGTACATTGGCAGATTACATTTCTGACTCAGACTATTAACATGGGCTACAGGATGGAAAATGACTTTAGATTCCTAACTAAGCAACAAAGACTAAAGGAATTCTTAGTGAAATGTGAGAGTGATAATGCTGATGGAAACAAGGAGTCTTCTTAGAGAGACATGTAGGTGGCCAATGACAGGACTTGGTGAGTAAATGTAGGTAAGGATAAAAGAAGAATTAGGGGAGGATGCCCTGAAATCTGAATTAGTGTCTGAGTGTCATGGATTGAAATAAGGGCTAAAGAAGAAAGACGACCTTCCTTTGGGTGGAATGAAGATTTGAATGGGAGAGTTAAGCATGAGTAAGATTTGAAGGGGAGATATCAGGGTTTTTTTTGTTTTTTGTTTTTGTTGTTGTTGTTGTTGTTTTGTTTTGTTTTGTTTTGGACGAGATATCAGCTCTGAAGCAGTTCTAGAAGCCTAGGCTTTGGCAGATTGACCAGTGAAGCATAGGGGAAGAAAAAAAAAAAGAGCTGCTTAAATAATTATGAAGAACAAAAATATTTAAAAGATTCATGATCAGAGTAAAGCCAAGGATCTGAATCCAAGTCAAGAGTCTAAAATTGTAGAACAGACAAATGTAGAAGTTGTAGATCAGAGCAAAATGGTGGGACAAAACCAAGAAGTAGGTGATTCATGAGGAGTCAAGTAATGAAGTTTGAGGCAATGAAAGAAAGAGGACTTTAATAATAAAGAAAACCTGTCGAAACAAGAGTCAGTCCCTTAGCAGAGCCTGCCTAAGTTCTGGAGGAAGAAGAAGGCAGGTAGGAAGGATATCCAAAGACTCAGGGACCCATTCTGACAACGGGAGAACAAATTCTGACAATGGTAGAACAAATTCAAGAGATGTCCTGAGAAAGCCCATCTGGAGAGTTTCCCTGCTCAGAGCCCCCTGAACCAGACTGAACCAGATTTTGGCAAACAAAATCCAGCCACTGGCATTTTCCCACATCTGCAAGATGAGAACGTGCAAGGGAAGACATGAGTTTCTCAATTAGATGACCTTCGTCTCTTGATCTTGGAAGGAAACCACAGACATTCTTAATTTCTTAAGCCTCAGAAGAATTTTCAATCTACTAAACACAGCACGAGGGTCACATTTTTGAATTGTTCCTTTGCCCCAGTCATTTTAAAAGAATTTAACAAGAAGAAAAATACTGTAACACTTTTGGAAAAAAATATCACAGATGTCTTAAAAAGAAAACAACTCCTATTCACAAACTAGACATGGTACGCTGAAATTACTTAGAAATCTCTCTCTGTTTGGCTTCTCTTCTCCATTTCTACTGTTCCTACCTTAATTGGGGCTGTCATTCTTACCAGGACTGTCCTACTCATCTCCCAGCTTGTCTACTTGTATCGAGCCTGGTTCCTCTTCAGTCTTCCACTACACAGCTGCCCATGCTACTTTCTAAAACATTCTAAGACATTCATGTGAAAAGGTTTCTCCCCAGTTAAAATCTCCCAATGGCTCCTAACTTCCCTCTGAATAATATCTAAACCTCTTTGCAAAGAATTCATATTTTTAATGTCCTGGATCCTCGACAGTGGTCCCATTTCACCTGATCCTACTTACAATTTTTGCTCTAAAAACACCCTGTGTTTTGTTGTTTTCTAGATTCACTGAATGATTTCACTTTTCTTCAATTTTGTTTATGTTGTTTTGCTTGTACTGTCCTCCCTACCTCAATTACCTGAGAAATTCCTATTCATTTTATTTAATCTTCAACACTTATTTCAAATTCCTTCTTAATAAAGATTTCCCTGCTCTCCTGACCTCCCCTCTTCCCACCCTTCACCAGCCATAGCTTATCATTCCATCCTCTCTGATATCTCGGTTTCTCATACACTCCTCTACTTTACCCATATATAAATAATAGTAGACTCTTAAAATTTTACTGAAGAGATGAAAAGGGCCTTTCTTTGGCAATCCAAACAAATCTTTGGGAATCCCTAAATTCACAATTTTACATCATTAAATAATTTCTCTTGAAAATGTTTATTTAAGAAGGAGAAACTCTCCCTCCCTCTGCCCCTACCCCCTCTAAAAAAAAGGCAGTGGGGGGCACCGGGGTGGCTTGGTTGAGCATCTAACTCTTGATTTCAGCTCAGGATCTTGGGGTTGTGAGACTGAGCCCTGCAGTCGGGCTCTGTGCTCAGCGTAGAGCCTGCTTAGGATTTTCTCTCTCCCTCTGCCCTTCTGCCCTAAAAAATTTAAATTTAAATCCTAAAAAATGTTTTAAAAGGAAAAAGAACACAAACCAGGTAAATATGCAGATAGTGAACAATAATTCAAGCCCACCGACCACTCCTGCAGCATGGGCAATTTAAATATATAGGTGAAAATATTATTTACAATATATACCTACTCTGTACTCACTAGTGAATAACTGAAACTGAGAATGTAAATGTTATAAATACCAAGAATCAACATTATAACACTTAGTTGTTTAAACATTTGCCACCTCATCTAAATCTACATTCCATAAGATGGTGTCAACTTATTTTTGTGTGATAAACAGTAAGTGTACAATAAATGTTAAATGAAAATGAACCAAATACCTGAAATTCCACTGCAATGTTTAAACAAAAAAAAAAATCACAAAATGCTCATTTCTTTCTCCCCTGGTTTTGAGAATATAACTGTGTCTTTCTATTTATAAATAGTATTATTGCTAGAAGAAAAGATGTAATTCATTCAATATTGATTTCTTCTATTTATATGTTCATTCAGAAAGTGGAGTTCTTAATATATGCTACACAAGATTCTATGTATTGAAGAGACAGGAATAAAAACAATAAGATGAGGTCTCTGATGATATCTGCATTCTAATGGACATATGATAAGCAAATAAAAATCTCATACTGCTGCAAATTCTTATTTTTTAAAGATGCATCTATTCTTTTTAAAACTTGATAAAAACTAAGATATGGGGGGTTGAAATTAGGAGGGAAGAATTGGTGTGTTCTCTGCTGCTGCCACTACACAATACAAACTCTGAGCTTTGCAATTTCAAATCTTGAATATTTTTCAAATCCTTATAGTATTCCGAACCTATTTGTAGAAAGAGCATTGCAAACTGAATGACCAAAACGACTTTTCATTTCTCTGGGCTGGGTGTGTGACTTTGCAAACAAGCAACTTTGCCAGGAAACTGAGAGGTAAAAAGGTCTTACTTTTGTCCTAGGGAAAGACTAAGCTCAGGAAACCAAAGGAAAAAAAATACACATTTAGTGGAAACTGCCCTTTAGAAATAAGGTAAAATTTAATTAGAGACCATTATCTATGATGACACAAGCCAGCCAATCAGTGTAAAATGAGCAGGGGGGAAATGACTCCTTAATGACAAATTAGCTCTTTTTATATATTTAGAGGATGTCATACATGCCAGAATCATCACAGTTAATTACGGCAGGGCTAGGAAGATTGGAAACAGCTTGAGAGTTTCTCACAACTTATTCTCTCCTTTGGAAACATTTCCTCTCTACATTCCTCCAAGATCTTTTGAACACTCATGACATTCAGTACCACTGTACTCTGTAGATATTTCAACTAGTTCACTGATCACATTGTACTTTATTTCTATAAGCCTGGCATTCCTTTTCTAGATTGTTATCTTCTTGTCCCCATGTATACCTTTAATCCCCAGAAGCTGTCTTTCTGTATTTTCTACATTGGCCTAATCAAGCATATTATTCTAAAGTGATAAGGAAGAGAAGTCAACTCCTTAAATGGCTAAACAACCTTCTTTAATCAAAATGGTATAGTTTTGTATTCACATTCTTCAATTTTAGATACATACAGTTGCTTCATAAGACTTTGATCCACCTCTGCTGAATTTATGATCAATCTTCAAATTATGATATTAACTATCAGCTTTTCCATACTGCCAACAACGTATTTAGGCAAAAATGATGATGATGAAGCATTTCCATGAGGGAAAAAAGATATGTTCTCCCTAACCATGAAATGTTTAATGGGATTAGACTTAGTGAAAAACCAATATGAAGAGCAGGAAATCCCCCCAAGCTCTGACTTCGGATGGATGATTTTTCTCACTAAAATGTAAGAGAAAGTGGACTCATTTGTGAACAGCGAAAATGGATCTGGAAATCACTTCTTAACCAAAGCTAAGAAGGAAGCACAAGACAGTATCAAAGAGAGTAGAAAGTATAGGCTTGATTTTATAAAAACAATATCCTTACTTTCTCTCATTTATCTGCTACAAAATCTTGTGTAGAAATTTAGTCGCTGAGACTAAAGTAATACAGGAATGGAAAATTCAGAACTGGAATAGTCACCAACAACTGGGATCTAAGATTATTCGTTACACTTTAGCACTGTAATGTTTTTGGAAATACTTATTTTCCAGCAAAGTAACTTATTGGCTACCAAACATATTTCTGATCAAGCTTGCCAAAAGAACGTATTTTCTCAATCAGTGCTTCTTAAACTGCTGGTTCTAATCTTTTAGTGAGTTGTAAAGTTAAGTTTTATTATTTTTTTGGTTTTAATTATGTGTACCTTAGACACACACATGAACATATACATGTGCTGTGGGTCGGGATGTAAAATTTTTGATTATGCATTCCAGTTAGACCATTTGAAAGCTATCATTTTAAAGAACATGAATATACTAACAATGCTTAATGGAAATGTTTAAATTCCCGGAGGCAAGATCAACTCAAGGTATAAATGAACTAAATGAAGGCTTGTGCTAAGTTGGTGGAAGCCCCCAGGCACTACTTCCTCAGCAACTTACAGTCTTACCATCAGCGCCCCTGTGTTTTGCTGAGATACAACTGACACAGAACACGACCCGGAAAGCGAGTAACAGGCGGCTTTGATGTACCACTGCAGTATGAGCTACGAGCTGGCTTCTGAGGCATGGTTGTCACTGCTCCCTTGTGGTAAGAACATCGGCGATCTGCACTCTTCCCTGCAAGTCAAGGACACCACACGGGGCTACTAGCTCTAATCACCACGCTGTGTATTAGATCCCTGAATGTATTCCTCTCATAACTCAGAGTTGATACCCTTTGAGCAGTATCTCCCCATTTCCAGTAACACTTCCTTAAGGCTGGAAAAGAAGTCTGCTTCAAGACTGTTTCTAAAGTAATGATTTTTATTAAAATGAAACAATTTTAAAAGTCTACTTTATGATATTAGCTACGTAACAGACGGAAGCCACAGAAAGACTGGCTCCAAGGGGGTAAGAGACACTGAGTTCAGTTACCACGCCGTCCTAAGGAGAGAGCCAGTGGAGCGGTGGGGGCCCAGCAAGGGGCACTAACCAGTAAAGGAAGGGGCAGGGACCCTGGTCTCCTCAACAGCCAGAAGGAAACAGTGAGGCTGCTGGGCCAGGAGGAGGGACCTTAGCAAAGCAACATCCTAACTTGAGTAGCAGAGGATATCAGGGAAGAGCTCTTAGAAACACTACCAGTCTTCTCCAAGAATTCATTCACCAGCTCCTAGAGGAGTAGTCCTCTAACTCCTGGAGACTAAAACGCTGGGCCACACAGGGCTGTAGATTAACCGCTCAGTCCTAGCATGTGATTGTGGGTGTGGACAGATAATGATATATTAATCTTCCTCGATCCCATCTCCTCCAGATAAATCAGTCTGAGTTCCTATATTATCTGCAAAACAAGAAGGACCATGTGGGAGTGACTAATATTGTAGAGTGCTTTTCAAATGTACTTTTTTCATAACCACCTTCTATTTTTTTAATATATTTTTTACTTTTTTAAAGATTTATTTATTTATTTAACAGAGACATAGAGAGAGAGAGGGAACACAAGCGGGGCGGGGGGGAGGGTGGGAGAGGGAGAAGCATGCTAAGCTAGGAGCCCAATGTGGGCCTCAGTCCCAGGAGGCCCCTGGGACCAAGACCCTAGCGGAAGGCAGATGCATAATGACTGAGCTCCTCAGGCACCCATGTAACAACCTTCTAAAGAACACAAAGTGGGTATATGATTTTCCTCAGAGAAAACCCAGAGGGGATATGACCCATACAAGTTCAAAAATCCAGCAATTATTGAAGCAAGAACTAAAAACCTGAGTCTTTGCACTCCAAATCCTTTGCTCTCTGATTGTACTGACCTGCTTTTTCATTTGAGAAAGAACCAAAGGAGCCAAAACCAAAAATATACTTTCCTTACTTCACGGCTTTGCCCTTGGCCAGCCATGGCATGTGGTCACACTAAGAATATCCCATAAACCTGCTGATATTATTCAGGGCTTCATCTGTTTACTTATATTCTTCCACAATAGATTGGAAAAAAATAGTGTATTTCATAAACTCTAAGACTCCATAAATTATAAGATTATTTCATGCACCACTAAGAAAAGGGAAAACCACAAGCAATTAAACCATGACATAATGCTTTCATGCTTTCATAGCTCTTACTCTCCTACAATAGCAAATATTTTTTTACACTTTAGATATAAACTTTTTACCACACTCACTCTGTATACTCATATATAAAAAAAGAAAGAGTAGGAGCCAAATAATTGGGTGAAGCTCCTCCTAAGGGTTCCTGCTGTTCAGACTTGGACTCTCCCGACTCATCTTCCAAACGGCTGCTGTCCACGGTCTCTTGTCTGTATCACTCTCTGTGACTACAGGCTCTCCTCCTCAGCAAACTGGAATGTTGAAATGTCTGGATTTTACCAAAATATGAACAAAGGATCATTTACAATCACTATGACTCACAGTCTTTCTACAGATCATCTTGAAATGGTTTATAGATCGAGGTGTCTGGGTGGCGTCTATGCACCCATGTCACCAGGAAAGTACCAACACCACATGGGCACAGACGGGACCGACGACCTCAGCTCTGCCCACTGGACTAGGGCATGACAGGAAGACAGCGCCTAGGTGCATGGACGTAAATGGGTGGGGGGAGGTGACTGCATATTTCACTTAAAAAAAAAAAAAGATTGTATTTATTTATTTGGCAGAGAGAGAGCTCACAAATAGGCAGACAGGCAGGCAGAGAGAGAGGAGGAAGCAGCCTCCCCGCGGAGCAGAGAGCCTGATGCGGGTCTCTATCCTAGGACGCTGAGATCATGACCTGAGCCAAAGGCAGAGGATTAATCCTCAGAGCTATGCAGGCGCCCATGTTTCACAATTCTTAAATAAATTATATTCTCGTTGTATTGTCTTTTTACTTTCCCTTTAAATATAATCAGTGACAGATCTGGATGAAGACACCTAACCTGCCCAAGTCCTTGTAGGGAGTCAGCCAATGGCAGGAAGGGAGTCCAGCTCTGCCAGGTGGGAGGGCTCACACCTACTGGCTGCCTGCTCCTGAAAAGCACCCGCTACTGGACACTGCCGCTTGTCTTCTTTCCAACTCTTACTGGTCCGCATGGGTGGCTTTGCTCTGCATGTTCCAGATTAGGAAACCACAACTCACAGGGACGAAGCAACGTGCCCACAACCAAGAGCAGTGCACGCCCCAGCCTTCCTGCAAACCCGCCTCAGCCAGGACCCTCAGCTCCAACCCACTGGCCACCTCTCTCATGGGCTTAGCTCCATCCAAAAACCACTCCTGTTGGAAACCCACCCTTCCCACCCTCCAACTCCCTTCATTCCTCTCTCTGCTTCTTGTGTTCCCTTTCCTCACTCACAAAGTCCTCTGTGGCGAACACAGAGCTGCCCTCATTCCTGGGGCCGCACTTCTAGCCATCCTGCACTCCCCTCACTGCTCCCTGCTGACACCCCCGGGGGGACCAGGGCGGCTGCCTCCTGTTCCCCCTTCAGGAGCCACAACCCAACGTGAGCGCTGCCGAATTCCACATATGAAATTTAAAATTTTCTAGGAGCCATATTAAAAATCAGAAACAGGTCAGCGCCTATTTTATTTAACCTAACATCTCCAAAATATAACCGTTTCGAGGTGTAAACAAAGTGAAAATCGACATGCTGTGTTCCTATTCATAGGAAGTATTTGTTTTTGTATTTTTAGAAAGAGAACGAGCAGAGGGAAGGGCAGAGAGAGGGAGAGAGAGAGCTCAGGCAGACTCCCCAGTGAGCCCAGAGCCTGAATGACCACGGGGAGGGGGGGGTTATATGAAGTATTTGAAATCTGATGCTTTTCATTTACAGCACTTCTCAGTTCAGAGTGGCTTTGTCTAAGGTGCCCACTGTGGCTCAGGGCTGGAATACTGCACAGAGCAGCTCAAGAGCTCCACATGGAAGCTCAAATATGAGGAGGCCGAATGAACATTTTTACCAGATGAACACAGCAGTGCAATGAGCGGATAGGCAAGGTGTACCTGGTGGAAGATGGAAGGAAAACAAAGTAATCATAGAAATGGAGCTTTCTGTTGGAACAAACAATCCTAAAATTTATATGGAACCAAAAAAGACCCCAAATTGCTAAGGAATTGTTGAAAAAGAAAAAAAAGCTGGGGGCATCACGTTACCTGATGTCAAGCTTTATTACAAAGCTGTGATCACCAAGACAGCATGGTACTGGCACAAAAACAGACACATAGACCAATGGAACAGAGTAGAGAGTCCAGATATGGACCCACAAATCTATGGGCAAATCATCTTTGACAAAGCAGGAAAAAATATCCAGTGGAAAAAAGACAGTCTCTTCAATAAACGGTGCTGGGAAAATTGGACAGCTATGTAAGAAGAATGAAACTAGACCATTCTCTTACACCACACACAAAGATAAACTCGAAATGGATGAAAGACCTCAACGTGAGGCAGGAATCCATCAAAATCCTGGAAAAGAACATAGGCAGTAACCTCTCTGACATCAGCCACAGCAACTTCTTTCAAGACATGTCTCCAAAGGCAAAGGAAACAAAAGCGAAAATGAACTTCTGGGACTTTATCAAAATAAAAAGCTCTGCACAGCAAAGGAAACAGTCAACAAAACAAAGAGCAAACCCACGGAATAGGAGAGGATATTTGCAAATGACACTACAGACAAAGGGCTGATATCCAAGATCTATGAAGAACTCCTCAAACTCAACATCCAAAAAGAAGATGAACACATCAAAAAATGGGTAGGAGACCTGAAGAGGTGCTTCTCCATAGAAGACATACAAATGGCTAACAGACACATGAAAAAATGTTCAGCGTCACTAGCTATCAGGGAAATTCAAATCAAAACCACAGTGAAATACCACCCTACACCAGTCAGAATGGCCAAAATTAACAAGACAGAAAACAACAAGTGTTGGAGAGGCTGCGGAGAAAGGGGAACCCTTTTACACTGTTGGCGGGAATGCAAGCTGGTGCAGCGACTTTGGAAAACAGTGTGGAGATTCCTTAAAAAAACAAAAATAGAGCTACCATATGGCCCTGAAATTCCACTACTGGGTATTTATCCCAAAGATACAGATGTAGTGAAAAGAAGGGCCATGTGTACCCCAATGTTCACTGCAGCAATGGCCACAATCACCAAACTGTGGAAAGAGCCAAGGTGCCCTTCAATAGATGAATAGATAAAGAAGATATGGTGCATACATACAATGGAATACTATGCCTCCATCAGAAAGGATGAATACCCAACTTTTGTAGCAACATGGACCGGATTGGAGGAGATTATGTTGAGTGAAATAAACCAAGCAGAGAAAGTCAAGTATCATATGGTTTCACTTACTTGTGGAGCATAAGGAGTAATATAGAGGACAGTAGGAGAAAGAAAGGAAATGGAAAGTGGGATAAATAGGGGAGGGAGACAAAATATAAGAGACTTTGGACTCAGAAACAAACTGAGGGTCTGGGAAGGGAGGGGGCAGGGAGATGGGTGAGTCTGGTGGTGGGTATTGAGGGCACATATTGCATGGAACACTGGGTATGGGGCATAAACAATGAATCTTGGAACACTTGGAAAAAAAAAAAGAAATGGAGCTTTCAAGAATCAGAGATGGATCCTTAAAAGAAAGAGAGAAATTACTGGAACCAGAGGATTTAAGGGACTAAAATAAAAGATGTTAAGTTCTATAAGTACTGTCAAGTTATTCTGAAAGAAGGAAGTATAATGCTTTCAGGCAAAGTGTGGTACCTTTTCTGGAATCACCCCAATATAGACATTTATTGTCACGACAAGACATGTGACCTTTCCTCGTGAAAACACAAACAATTAAAGCTAACGCAATGTATTTTACCATTAAGTAAAAATGTCACAATCAAGTGCATTGAATTATTTTAGCCCTTAATCTAGATAACTGCTTCCTGAATTCGATGAACATTCATTTCTATATAGTGCACATGGCTAAGGCGACAAGCCTGAATAAAGTTATGACATATGAATATGTAAGAAGCCCGCTCATTATCCTTTCCTCAGGCTAACAGATTTATGGTTTGATAAAAAGAAATGACCCCAGCACATTTGCTTAGTATGACTTACTTGTACTTATGATCTTTCAAGAGATCGCCGTTTGAGCTATTTGCCACAGTTCATGTTGTTATCAAAATACATTCAACAAAAGCAAATAATAAGTGGAGGGGGGAGAAACAAAACCAGGCACCCGGAATTTCAATCAGATGATGTCTCAAAGAGATACTGAAAGTGCTCTAAGCTTCAGACGTGCTCTTTCCATGAATATCCAATTTTTCTCCGGTATTTTTCTTTCTTTGGTATCTGTTAACCTAACAATTTTCTTGAGCTTTTAATAATAAGTAAAAGTAAATAAAAACGGTCTTTTGGCCCTTGATAGGTTCCTGTTAAGGTCATAGTATCGCACCCTCAATGGCGGCCACCCAAGCCAGGATCCCGGGAGCGGTCTTCCACTCCCACATGCACCCTGTCTAATCAAACAGTAATGGCTGTCAGTTCAGAGTCATATGTGGTTTTGAACCCTTTTTCATTTCCTCCAATACAACTGCTTTACTTCAGACTCGTATCATCTCTCACAAGACTCCTACAATAATATTCTAATTTATCTTTCTGTTCTCAAGCCGCTCGCTTCAAATTCACGAGCCACAGAGCTTCCCAAGTGGTCTTTTCCCTGCGTGGGAGAAGTCAGTCTCCCCAGCCTGACTGCAGAGCCCTCCGTGAGGTGTTGTCTGCCCTCTCTGTCCCACTTTGTGTCTTTGATCACCCTCTATTCACTCTGTGCTAACACTGAACCCAGTTTTTCCTTGACCATAGCTTGGATTTCGGTCCAAATGTGACACACACACTAATTTTTCACTCACATATCATTACGTGTTTATACATCACTCGTTTGTGAGCTGACCAAAGTCAGAGAAAGTCATTAATATTTTTCTAATCTTTAGTTCCTCACATAACTTTATACCAAGATCCTTTCCATTTATGAACCCAATTTCTCACAAGAGTATTTCACACTTAAGGGGCACAAGTACACGTTTGTCAAAATGAATTAAATCTATGAACATGCCCAGAGTTGGAGACAAAAATCCACAGGTTAATATAATATTCCAGAAACTGAAGGATTGTGGTTTGTGTGTGTGTGTGTGTGTGTGTGTGTGTGTGTGTGTGTTTTTACATTCCTAGTTTAAGAATCCCTGCTCAATCTGAGATGAATCATGTTCCAATTTAGAAACTAAGTCACAACTGAGGGGCATCTGGGTGGCTCAGTCATTGGACATCTGCCTTCGGCTCAGTTCATGGTCCCGGTGTCCCAGGATCAAGCCCCACATCAGGCTCCCTGCTCGGCGGGAAGCCTGATTCTCCCTCTCTCACTCCCCTTGCTTGTGTTCCTTCTCTAGCTGTGTTTCTCTCTGTCAAATGAATAAAATTTAAAAAAAGAAAAAGAAACTAAGTCACAACTGAACTACCAAGAAATCCCTGGATGTATGATGTACATGGTTTCTAAACAATGAGTCTATGTATCCATCATCCATTCCTGCATTAAGTGGAGGAAATATGGTTTGCAATCACTCAGGACTGAAAAGAGCACTGAAGACAAGGCCATTGTGGGGTGTATAGGAACTTTGAAAACTTTCATTTAGCAAACATTTCCCTGTTCATCAAAATGTGTTAATCAAAATGAAGGGTTTTGTTTTGTTTTTGTTTTTAATGATCAGATCTGTAGCCTTCCTGGAGGATTTAACTTTATTTTCTCTACACATTTTCCCCACCCTTATTCTTTTGACCCTTACATTTGCTTAGGCCTTTCTAAAAGTCATGCTTATGGAAGGTAGCAAGTAGAAGAGTTTTCCTTGTCATGTCATATAATGAATCAGTTGTATGAGCTGTTTGAAGAGCAATTGATAATCTGTATTACTGAGTGAAAACAGAGATAGCTAAGACCTCCTTAACATTTGAAGATCATGATTTGTCATCACAGAATGATGATCTGGGGGCCATGGGCAGAACTTATTTTACAGTCCGTGGAAAAGCAGCTAATTACATGCTTTGTCCAAAACCACATTTTAGTAAGTACTTACATTGTCAAAGTGTATAAGAATTCACATTTCTTTGTCCTTAAACTGTTACCTTTTAAACTATGCTTCCACTTTGATATTTCCAAAAAGCTTGTGCAACCAAATATTTTCTTGTTTTTGTTAAGCTCCCAAGTGTAAACCACTTGGTATAAAATTACTTATGATGTTAAATCATTAATCATAAAGAAAAAGGATAAACATGATTAGACTGTGGAAAGACAAAAGTTAAATTCTCCACTAGTGATTAGAGTATTTAAAAAGTAAAGGAAGGATTGAATTGTTCAGCATAGATTTGCTCATCCTACATAGTTCCCAGCAAGTGGGACTAGCAATTACCAGAATACAATATTCATATTAAAAATTATTTAGTTCTTGTATTTGTATTTAATGGTATCTGTACTTAAAAGAGTCTTACTAAACTCCACAATTCTTGGGTAACGTGTAGTGATAGACACACACGCACATACACACACACATGCACAAACTTTAAAATAAATGAGAAATGTTTTGTCTAATGGGTTTTTGCCTCCCTCCCCAAAATACATAGTTATTTATTAGTCATTTTATTTTACCATTGTGTATTACATCCCTCATTAAATTGCATCCCATTTTTAAACAATAAAATCTTATCAAATTTTTATTTTAATTATCCCCGCTTGCTACATACTAGTATTTCAGTAGACTGAGATTTTAATATTAAAATGCCTTTTATGACATGGCATAAACATTAATCAGTGTTTATTCCATAACAATAAAGGCTAATGGATACTTCCTTTTAACTAATCACCCATTTGTACACAACAGACATTCAATAAGTAATAAGTAACCATGCATGAAGATTGCCCTAATATGTATTTGCCGCTTTGGCCCCTTGTGGTCATTGTGATGCCTTACATCTGGACAGCAACTTCTAGCTTTACCATTAAGTTCCTCAAGCACTCCTTAAATGCTACCATGGTTCTTCACTAACAATCAAAGGGATGTATTTTGAGTCCAGAAAATATGCTTATCATCTAATGTAACTTTAAATTATACCCTTTTTTAAGCCTTTGTTTTCAAATTGCATCTTTTCAATTATTTGGATAGTCATCTTCAGTATCTGTTCAAGAAACATATGGTAAATTTCCATCTTCAGCCACATTGTTAAGATTCAAGAATAAAAATGTTTTCTTTTCAGCTTAAGGTTACCAGGCACAGTCCTGGTAAAGAAGAACTATGATGTAAGCTACTGAAATTGGGGGGCATGTTGGGGAGCACCTGGCACTTAAGAGGGGGATCAATACTGGAGAGCAGCAGGTCACAGGGGGTGGGGAGTTCCATGCTGTAATGACTGAGGTTTGGTTTCTGGCTCTGTCATTTATTACCACGTGAGTGGGCAAGTCACTTCATTGATCCGAGACTATAAAGTGAGAAAAGCAAGGCATACCTTATGGGGGATCTGAGAGAACTAAGGAAAATTAACAATGACATATGTTCTCATATATATATGCTCAGCATGAAGCGAACACTCAACCAATGACTAGTCCTCCCACTAACAAAATGTTGATGATGATGGCGATGACAACAATGTCTGATTAGATAACTGAAGACCATCATCATCATCAAAGTAAGGTAATACCCAAATGCACATCTATATCCTGTCTTCCTTCTTCTCAGCAGTGTAGCCCCTCACCCCTCCAGGGCCCAAAGTCTATACAGCTTTCACAGAAATCCGAAACTGCTGGATGGAGGGGAGGAAGGCAGAGAAGGAGTTCACTCCTCTGGAGTGTGAAAAGCCACATTGATGTGCCAAGTGAATCAAAGGACAAGAATCAAGAATCAATATTGGGACTTCTAAAATCTTCATGTACAAAAAGCCATGATTGTGGAGTTTGTATCTAATAACACTGAAGTAGACTATGGTGGTAAAATAAAGCAATTATCCAGGAGAGGAAGGTTTGTTGCTTGAAGGGATGAGAAACTTTCCAAGTGAACTAAAGATAAAAAAGCACTGTAGAAAAAGCAACAACAAGGTCATTCAGGAAAAAACAAAATGGCACTCTGGTTCTAACCCTGTTTTCCATACTGAATTACGCCAGCAACAACTGTCTTTCAAGATATCCAAAGATGGTTTATGAAATAATGTACTTGGGAAATATTTGGTTTAAAAATTCAAATTTCCTAAGCTTGAGACAGGTCAAACAGAATCTCAAAAATGTTCACATGCCTGGAAAATGCTCAAGTAATAGGCAGCCCCTCCCAAAGTCACTTCATGACCAAACTCGACTTTCAGATGACACCCAGATAACGTCCCAGTAAGTCAGTTCAGGGTTGCTGTACTAGCAGGTCCACTGCAATGTGAAGAAGGCAACAGCTGCCCAAGGGTTACTGCTAAAGATGCTTCTTAGAACAGGTGCGATCTCAGGTGCAGAGGACATTCCACAATAAATGGCAAAAGGTGCTTCCCCTCCCCCCACCAATACTTTTGAGTTTTTTTCCTCCAATACTGGAAGAAAATCAATTACAACTGGAATTTTGTGAGCTCTTAATACTGCTAAGTAACATGCATATTTAGTGGTGTGTGTGTGTGTGTGTGTGTGTGTGTGTGTGCACGCTCATGTATGTATCTGCTATCTTTCATTTCCCATGAGATGGATTTGCAGGAGTGCTTGTGGGGAGAGGTCCCAGAAGGGGCTGTTTACACCAGCAAAGGTGGTGTTATTCTACTCTATGTGAAAGGTTACGACTGAAGTGGGGGCTACTATCCCCTTTAACAGTGCCCTTTTACTAGAATGTGTTAAAACTGCTGTTGCTTGTGAATTCCCACGGGAATAATTTTTTTTTTTTTTTTTTTTTTTTTTTTAGAGAGTGTGTAGGCTGGGAGGCATAGGGGCAGGGGCAGAGGGAGAACTCTGTCTCTACCACCACCTGCCACCATGACCCTGAGATCATGACCTGCATTGAAATCAAGAGCTGGGTACCCAATAGACTGAGCCAGCTAGGCACTGCTTCCCATGGCAAGGATATTCTTAATCACAGTAGCTGACAGTGAGAAGAAGCTCATGGAAGCTTGGTGGGATTTCCCAGATTCTCGATCTCTCATTTCCCCCAAAGAACATGAAGGAACAGGCAAGAATGAAGTAGTTTCTTTTTCGAGAAAATCACCATTTGATTTTGAGGGTGTGGTGGGTGGTTGAATTATTATGATACACCTTCAGAGCATAAAAATTACAGGTAATTTTCTCCTTTCTGAAAGGTGATTATGATAATAGAGCTCTGCTCTTATGAGACTAAAAGCTCTTCCTCTATGAGAGGAGAAGAGAAGCTTAAAAAAATGACAACTGTCAAAACAAGAAACCTGAAACAAACATAAAATGCAAAAGAATCTCGAGATAAGATCCCAGCCAGCTCTAGTGATTAGCAACATGACAGCTGGCTGGGCACAGATGCAGAGACCAGTGCAGACTGTGCACAATGTCTCCGCCTGTATACACATTCCCTGGGACCGCCGGAAACAAATCAGCTGAGGGAAAAGACAGGAGACACAGCACCTCATTATTCAGCCCTTCTGTGTTCCCACCATGCTCATTCTCTTAGGGAGCTAGATGTTCTTTCCCCATTTATAGATTCTGAAACACTGACAGATGAAATTTAGAACCATGGAACATGAACGCAAGCAACCCTATTTCCTAATTTCTTAAGAATTCAGCCTACTCTTTCAACTGACCTTGATAGTATGACCTTGATTTCTAAAAGTTTTCTTGTGTGTGGCTCCAGTTGAAATGATTTTAATTACACTAGCCTATTTTTTTAACTTCTTAGTAAATTACTTTAATTATCTTTTCAGCCAGTGTTTTCCAAACAATGGGTTAATTTCAAAAATTAATTTAGAGTTATGAACTGCATGGACCACACAGAGTTTCCATTGAGTATTTCTTATGGAGCTTAATTTTTATGGAAATATTTTGGGGAAACTCTACCTTTCTACTTATTATTGTCACTAATAAGTAAAAATAAGAAAAATATAAAGGAGGCCTGTTTGTTTATCCATGTGCAAGGATATGTTTCCTTCAATCTGTTTTTGTAAGTGCAAGAGAGTGAAGCTTGCAACGCTGGAATTATATCACCATTTGCCCTTATTTGAAAAACAGGTGGAGAAAGCTCATTGTCTGTGATGGAAAGAAATGTACTCATCAATTTCACCTATAGCTCTTCGGAGAACCACTGAAGTACTGACCTTAAATAATATACAATAAGCCATTCTTCAAAAAATTTTAAAGAGACTGACCATCATTTTTAGAGGGACATTATATTTCCAAAGGACTGAAAAAATAACTGCCAACCAAATAAAATTGCTAAAAGAAATGTACACTACATGAAGCTGGGAATTTTTTCAAAATCCACATGCAAAATGTAAAAATTTAGACCACTAAGCAAGCTCTAAATGAAATTTTTACTTAAAAATATGGCATTTAAGATGGACCATAATTACAAAGGTTGGTGAGGATGAGGAAATATCAATGTTGCTGGTCAGAATGCAAAATGGTGCGGCTGCTTCGGGCAAGTGTGGCAATTGCTCAAAGAGTTCCAGAGTTCCATGTGAGCCAGCAACTGTTTTCTCCCGGCATGCAGTCAAGAGAGTCGAGAATACATGTTCACACCAAAGCACCTTCAGGAATGCTCAGAGAAGCAGTATTTATAGTGGCAAATAAATAAATAAACAAACAAAAACGAACCCAAAAGTGCAATCAGTGGATGGATTACTAAATAAAACATGGTAGGCACAGCCATACAATGGAGTATCACGTAGCCATAAAGATAGATGGCGAACAGATACACACCTCAGCATGAACTGACCCTGACAACTTCATGCTAAGTGCAAGAAGCCGGTCACCACAGGCCACTTACTGTATGATTCTGTTTATACGAAATGTTGAAAAGAAGCAAATCCGTAGAGAGAATGATCAATAAGCGTCAGGGAGGGAGAGGGTCGGGAAATGGGAAGTGACTGCTATTGAGTACAGAGTTTTCTGAAGTGGCGAAAATGTTCTGGAATTGGATAGTGATGGTCGAACAACACTGGATACTAATTAAGTATACTAAAACCCACCAAACTGAATACTTTCAAAATGTGAATGTTGTGATACATTAATTAAATCTCATTAAAAAAATACAGTATCGAAGTTCCAGTCTTTCTTACACCAAGACAAGAGGACATAGAACAGTAAAATGCCACAGAGAACACAAGCTCCAAAGCAGCAGCTTGTCTGTCTGTCAGTCTCACTGAGGAGGTGAGTGATGAAAACCACAGCTCTTCATGTGGCTTAGATGACCTCCAAATCAGGACAGCTGCATGCAAACACTGAGGGCAAAGGGTACCAGTAATAGCAACATAATGAAATACTATTTCAATAAGCTATTATAAAACTAAAATTCTGAATTCTTGTACAGGAAAGATAAGCCCTTCCTGCAATTACAAAATAAAGTACCAGTTCCAATTGCATGAAAATACAGAATGACACCACTAAAAATGAGATGAATTATGCAGTACTATAAATGGTTGCCAAGTAAGAATGAAGTACCTGATTTATACCAATCACCCCACAACTGAGGCATTTTCCAGTCCAGTGGTTTTAGCATCATAGAGGATATAGAAAAATGTCTATATTTTATCTTGAATATGTTCTTAATCAGAGAGGCTGTTTCCTTTTTTTTCCTCCTCCATATATTTCTTCCTTTTCTCTCAGGAAATGTTTTCAAGGTGCCCCTGAATTACAAGAAACATACTTGATAGGTCCTACTTGTCAATCAAGTTGACAGCTATAAAATCAAATCAGTTATTCTGCTAAAGTTTAACTTTCAAGGACGGATTTTGAACTCTGAGATTTAATCGTGTGAGTGCTCCTTAAATGAAAAGATGATGCCTACTTAATTGTATGTGTCCCCGCACTTGAATTCACATGCCTCTTCTTTAAGGATACTGTCCTAAAAGGATAATGTCACCCTGTATAATGTGTGAATAGCCCAACCATCGGTACATTTTGTACTTTTCACTGCAAAGGGTTGATAATGACTCTAATAATAGTTGGTGAGAGAAAGGGCTAATTGTTCTGTCTTTGGTGACTTCAGTAAACTTCAAAAGTAGCCTCTAGATTGAAGACATTAAAATGTATACAAATCAAAAGGAAGAATCTGTTCTACTTCTAGAGTCCTGCCAGCTTGGGCAGTAAAGGATGGACGGTAGAAATGGGCAGGATCGGTTTAGTTAAACCCAGTTTATGAGACTCTCTTAGGACATTTTGCTCCCCTTTGGTTAGTGGCATTCATCTGGTCATTAGATTGTATCACTTTTTTATTTCCTTAAGTTTTCCATTCCATGTCAGTGGTATATTAGTTTCAGGTATACAATCGAGTGATTCAGTACTTCCAAGCATCACCCACCCATGCATCACATTTTTTGTCCCCTTAGAGCTTCCCTTAATCAGACTTGACACAGGGACCTGGTTTCCAGTGTGTCTACTACTGACAGCAATAGCATGATGCTACAGCCAGGGTCCTGAGCTATGGCTATTAACAGACCACATGCAAACATCACAAAAATAAACTGAAAAGACAGATGCACTGCTATGTCTGTAGCAGTATGATTTACGAAAGCCAAGACACGAAAGCTGCCCACATGTCCATCCACAGTTGAATTCATAAAAAAGATGGGGCACAGATACACCATGGAATATTAGTCAGTCATGTAAAAAGAACAAGTGCTTGCCATTTGCAATAGCATGGATGGATTGGGAGGGCAAAATGCTAAGTAAGAGAAAGACTAATACTATATAATTTTACTCATACGTGGAATTCAAGAAAACAAAATAAATGAAACAAAGGGGAAAAAAAGAGACAAACCAAAAACCGAACTACAACAAGAAGAATAAATTCATCATTTCCAGATGGAAGGTGGGTGGGAGGAAGAGGAATAGGTAATGAGGATTAAGAATGCACTTACAATGAGCACAGAGTAATGTAGAATTGGTGTAACTAATGTAACACTGCACACTAATTATATTTGAATAAAAATTAAAAGAAAAATATGGGGGGGTGGAAGAGATACCCAATTTGTGTTACTTTGTTATGGCAGCCATAGCAAACTAACACAGAAGGCAAACAGCCAGAAGACAAATTACAGACTGAAAAGCTAGCAATGGATAAAGCTTGGAGGTCACGGTGATCAATGGGAATGGGAGAATACAGAACAGTGCAATAACAAGAGGTTGTGAGAAGGCAGAATGTCAGGAGTTAGAACAGTTCTAGGTTCTGATGAGTCCTGTGGCATGGCTGTGTGTGGACTTCTGACGTGGGTTCTAACAACAGGCTGATGTAGAATTATCATTCATGTGAGCATGTATTTTTTTAAATGGTCATAATTTTTCCTTAGAATGCTAGAGGAGAACATAGGTAGGAACCTCTTTGACATCGGCCACAGCAACTTCTTTCAAGACACGTCTCCAAAGGCAAAGGAGACAAAAGCGAAAATGAACTTCTGGGACTTCATCAAAATAAAAAGCTTCTGTACAGCAAAGGAAACAGTCAACAAAACAAAGTGGCAACCCACAGAATGGGAGAAGATATTTGCAAATGACACTGCAGACAAAGGGCTGATATCCAAGATCTATAAAGAACTCCTCAAACTTAACACCCAAAAAGAAGATGAACACATCAAAAAATGGGCAAGAGACATGAAGAGGCACTTCTCCGTAGAAGATATACAAACGGCTAACAGACACATGAAAAAATGTTTAGCGTCACTAGCTATCAGGGAAATTCAAATCAAAACCACTCTGAGATACCACCTTACACCAGTCAGAATGGCCAAAATTAACAAGACAGAAAACATCAAGTGTTGGAGAGGCTGTGGAGAAAGGGGAACCCTCTTACACTGTTGGTGGGAATGTAAACTGGTGCAGCCGCTTTGGAAAACAGTGTGGAGATTCCTTAAAAAATTAAAGATAGAGCTACCCTATGACCCTGCAATTGCACTACTGGGCATTTACCCCAAAGATACGGATGTAGTGAAAAGAAGGGCCATATGCACTCCAATGTTCATCGCAGCAAT
>PITA01018980.1:0-38896 GCA_004023965.1 Spilogale gracilis | reverse complement strand
TGGCCAAAATTAACAAGACAGAAAACAACAAGTGTTGGAGAGGCTGCGGAGAAAGGGGAACCTTCTTACACTGTTGGTGGGAATGTAAACTGGTGCAGCCGCTTTGGAAAACAGTGTGGAGATTCCTTAAAAAATTAAAGATAGAGCTACCCTATGACCCTGCAATTGCACTACTGGGCATTTACCCCAAAGATACGGATGTAGTGCAAAGAAGGGCCATATGCACCCCAATGTTCATTGCAGCAATGGCCACAATCGCCAAACTGTGGAAAGAGCCAAGGTGCCCATCAACAGATGAATGGATAAGGAAGATGTGGTACATATATACAATGGAATACTATGCCTCCATCAGAAAGGATGAATATCCAACTTTTGTAGCAACATGGACTGGACTGGAAGAGATTATGCTGAGTGAAATAAGCCAAGAAGAGAAAGTCAAGTATCACATGGTTTCACTTACTTGCGGTGCATGAGGGGTAACCTGGAGGACAGTGGGAGAAGGAAAATAAGTGGGAACTAGGGTAATCTAGGGAGGGAAACGAAACAGAGACTTTGGACACAGAAACAAACTGAGGGACTTGGAGGGAGGGGGGTGGAGGGATGGGAGAGCCTGGTGGTGGGTACTGGGGATACCTAAAGCGTGGAGCACTGGGTGTGGGGAATGGGGAATGAATCTTGGAACACTGGGGAAAAAAAATTTACTAACAATAAAAATAATAATAATAATAATAATAATAATAGTAATAATAGACTGCAAAGTCCACAAATTTATCCAGTGTCATTAGAGAATAAGTTCTGCAGAGATATATTTACCCTTAAGAGCCCAAACTTTTACTGAATGTTATTTCACATTTTCATGACGACTCTGTGTCAAAATAATTAATCATTGTGTTATGTTTTAATATAGTTGTAACCTCATGACTACTAAATGTGCAGGTCATTTGCCCCTACCCTAAATCGTCCCAGACTGCTTCATAATGGGAGATGCTATAGCATCAGACTTCTCTACCTTTCACTGTGAGCTGTCATTTTATAATATTTGGAGTCTCAGACCCCTTTCTTAAAACCACCTTTGCTTTGAAGGTAGAGATGGGGAAATAAGCAAATTCCTTATAAGTTTGGGCTATCATCTGGCTCCATTTCCATTGAAAGAAGGTTTACCAGACAGCGTGCTACATTATGAAATGATGGAACAACAGAACAGAAAATAGTGAGCAAAATGTTTTCTGCTGACAATGTATACCAGCTGTTATTTCCGATCTGATCTTTGTACAAATTGTTTCCCTACAGATTTAATACTATGATCTTTTCTTTACCAGACCTCTTCTACTTTATTCTACTTCTACAGTTCACCAATAAGATTTTAAGTCCTAATCCTATACCCTCAAAATTCTGCCCACTATCCTATGGACATCTGGTAGTGGGATGGGTTGGGTTTTCTATTCTAGTCCTATAGGTCTCGGACAAAATTATAAGTTTCACTGGGTTCAAGCCTAGTTCATTTTGAACACCAGTTACAACTAGTAGTTATAGCTTCTAATGTTAAAACTGATCCTTTGTAAACATCATTAGAGAAAATCTCATGATTTATCTGTAAGACCCTGCCATGACAGAGAATTCAATTCTTAGCTTCTCATTTAGTCAAATGAGCCAAGACAGGCTTCCCCTGATGAACATTACCACCACCTCAGTACACAGTATAACAGAGCCAAGGAAATTCCAAACTGCTATTCATCCCCCATGTGAAAGAAATACTTTATGACCTTTAAAGTGGGTCTTTGTACATTATTACAGCTCTCTGACAATGTTCAACACATTTACTCATGGTGGATTTGACTCCTTGCTCAATGAGTTCTCAAGGAAGTTAACTAAAAATACAGAAGGGCAATTTTTATCACTTATTTCTTTGGGAGTCTAGAGAATTTGCGTAGGAATCCAAGTCCTATTGCCTGAAGTACTCAAACTGTCACTAACACACATATAAGTTCAGAGACTGGCAGAGACTGCATAGTCCTCTCAGTTTCCCCCTGGGGGAATCAAATCTGTTTTTTCTACAACTATGCAGAGATATATTTTAATAGCAGCACCATTCTTTAAAATTAGTGTCTGTTTCATGACTAATTTTACAGGATTATGTGTGACCATTAAATCAATACACTCGTTTACAGCGGTGTGGTATTCACTTCACTTTCAAAAGTTAAAGTTCTTTAAAACAGTATTATTTTTCTCTTACAGAATAACCAGTCAGTTAGAATTGTTAGATTCACTCTCAAACGATTATATTTTATAATGTGTTTTCACAGCGAGCAAAGGCAGAAGTGCAAAAATGAGCCAAAACTGTCCATCCATATAAAACATAAAGAAACCTAATTGAAGAGGTGATCTACCTAGAAGCCAAGGTGGCTTTAGAGGGCTTACATCAGAGCCCATCCTTTGGTCAACTACAGAGTGGTCTCTGTCTTCACCTGGGGTCAGTGTATGCGAGGGGTCAAAGCTGAATGATTATCCTCTCAGTACCTGCCTTCACCTGGTGAGATGTCCCACTAAATTATGCCTGGGTAAACTGAAACCATACCCAGGTGCCCGCGGTGAGGCTCTGCTCAATATCTTCCTATCCATCTGCCTCTCTCGGAAGCCCTGGGCAGACCATGAATGGACTCGCTCAGCTCCATCTCTTCACTTACCTGTCAGTTACTCTGTCTCCAAAGAATGGAAAATGTTACTTTCAACTCTAACACCCACTCCCCACTTCCCTGTCCTTTTTCTCCCAATGTAATTTGAGCTGAAATACAAATAGAGTTGCTCACTCTTTTTTTTGTCCCTGTTGCATAAAAACTGAAAGGGGGAAACAAAGGCTCACAAGAACTTTGGAGATTAATACTTCTTCTGATCCCAGCTGTCAGATTTATTTCTTCTTTGTAGCTAAATCAGGTCATTATGCTACAAATCTTTATTCTAGATAAAAGATTTAAATCTCCACTGAATATGAGGAGTTGGGGGGTGTGCATAATAAGCCATACATAGTAATTGGCTGTAGTTTTATCTGGATGGTTGTATGGAGGCTGCATCAAATTCTGATAAACTTTTACTGACCTCTTTCACTTTCCAGAGTCCCTGGGAATCCCAGCAACCACTTGCATTGTCCTGGCATTCAGACTTTTGTGCTCAATTGTAAACTTTCTTCACATCTAAGACGTCATGTTTCTACAGAACTACTTTAAGTAATCAAAGAAATTAAAAGATCTTTTGGGTTGCTTTGTAATAATAACAGTAATAAAAAGAAGTTTCTATAACTCAAACATTTGTCCTTGACATGTTCTGAATTATTTCTTAAGAATTAAAGAAAAAAAAAAAAGAAGGGGGAGGAGACATAATGGAAGACTTAAAGATTCCATTTAGCTGCTTCAAAATCAAAACCAAAGAACAGCAGTGGCAGCAGAAGTCTGAAAAGGCATTAAGTCATCAAAATTGCCATTCAACAGAACAGCTTTGAAACAGATGTCTCTCCCATCATCTTTATCTAAAGAACCAGGGAAGGGACACTGACTATATTAATAAAGATAATAAAGTAACCGGCCTTAAGTCAGTGGGCTTTTCATACAGGTATTCTTTAGGCAGATTTGTTAAATGGCTCCAAAGCATCTATTGTAGTTTTTGTTTCATGTAGCAACCTCCTATTTTCTCAGTATTTCTAAGGGTAAAAGGATGATGGTGAGCACTGAGCCCTAAATCAGGGTTCTTATATTACACTTACAGAAAATGGGGGAGTAAAAACTTACCTGCTGTCCTGCTTAGGCTGAGTAGAATCCACTTCTGTTCAGGAGCCCCAAGCACAAATCAGGATTTCTGCAGAGGCTTTCAGGCTCTGATCTCCAGGAGATAATGATCATTGTGATTCTTTGTGGAAAGCACCCTGGAGCTATGCAATGCAAAGGCCCTGGATTTAGGGCCTTTTGAAAATGTCCATTTACCACATTTTTACTCATTTTTCCTTCCCAAATTCTAGAAAGGTTTTATTTTCAATTGTTTCAAGACCAGTATACACCTCTGAAGGAGGAAAGGTGGAACCTGTCAAGGATCGGGGGAAATGTTCTTGGGTCAAAGTACTTATGTCAAAAGTCCTATGAAAGCTGTTGAGATCCTGCCATAAATGTTTGAAATCCTGCCTGAAAGAAAGGCTAGATACTAGGGCTGCCCCTGCTCATAACCTCAAGGCCCCATCTGACAAAATTATCTCTGACCTGGTCCTGTCATAACGTCTGAAATTGTTCCCTCTGAAGACCTCTTTCCTGTTAAGTGCATCTCCTCCAGAAGGTCCCTATTTAAATGCTAATGTTTTACTCACCCAATATCAGTCATTACTTTATCACATTAGCCTCAATCACCCTGGGAAAATGGAACTCAGTCAGGTAAACACTAATGAAAGAAAAGGTGAAAGGGATGTTCCGGAACCTGTGGGGAGCAAAGATGTGGGTGGTGGTAGTTAAACAGTATGCTGGGGTCATCAGCTAGAGTGACAGGCAATAAAACAGTACTCCCTTTCAGGAGTGGGGTACACAACAAGCTTCCCAGAAGAGGATGCTAAAAGAAGATTAGGGGATACTTTAAATAAGACTTAACTCCTTCATAGTCTTATCTAAATTTGGTCCTAGTTGAGTATAAGTAAATCCAATAAACAAGACAGAAAATACTACTACATAATCTTAACTAAAGAGACGGTCAAACTGTCCACATGCCTCCAGAAGAAACAACTCAACTGGGAATTTGAACACACATTTGGCCCTTGCCATTTAAGATGATCCACTGCAAACTAGGCCAACTCTATTTGACAGAATGACAGCTATTCCCACAGTGGCTTGGGGATATTTGAAAATCAGATTATTTATTTTTTAAAGGCAACATCCATTGTTAGGGTTGTTTTTCTTTCAGTTAATCTAAACGGAACATCCTTATCTGCAAGGACACAGATACCTTTTTGTGGAGCTTTCTGCAATATACAAATGTGTGGCATGGTAATGATCTTTCTGGCTAAATTAAGATGTTCTGTACTACAAAAGCATGCACTAGATGTAGGAAAGAACTACTCATTGGCCCTCTAAAAGCTGAGACAAATAGCACAAGATGGCATAATATTTGTGCAAACCTATTTTTTGGAACATATTTGAAATCCAACTTATTTTATTAATTTTTTTAAATGATGCTTATTCTTAACATGCTCGAATGTCTCCCAGAGGGAGAAGCAGTCTGCAAAAAAGCTTTTGATCTTCATTTGTTTTCAAGCATCTGCAAATTAAAAGACCTGTTGGGGAGATAGTTCACTCATTTGTTGGCTGAGAGGCACTTTTGTTTTCAAAGGGAAGAAAGATGTTCATTTAAATTTGGAGGAATCTCCTTAACTTTAGGAAATAGCAATGTCTCCATTTAAGTGAGAATATGTGACTTCCCAGGTATTTTTCAGTGGCTCTCTACTGTTCTCTACTGGAAGGGAAATTTCAGAATACTTGATTAATAGGATAGGAATACATGTCCTTCAAAGTATATCTGTATTAAAGAAAGCATCTTTACCCTTATGGCATCACCTGCTGAAGGTGAGGGAATTTGTTCCCAGGCAGAAGGAAGATAACCTTGTGAGATAAAACTGTATAATGTTGGTGAAGACAAAGGTTTTTGGTAGACTTGAGTTCTAGCTTTTTCTTTCTTTCTTTTTTTTTTTAAGATTTTATTTACTTATTTGACAGAGAGAAACACAGCAGGAGAGGGAACAGAAGCCGGGGGAGTGAGAGAGGGCAACTAAGCCACCCAGGAACCCCTTGAGTTTTACTTCTAACACCTAAAATTAAGTTGGGGAAGGAGAAGTCATGTAATCCCTTGGAGCCTCAGCTACATTATCTGCAAAATGGACAAAATAATAGTCCTTCCTTCATAAGACTATTGTTAAACATTAATGTAAGATAATCCCTACAAATGGTAATGAACAGACTGCACAATGCCTAGCACGCAATACATATCCATTAAATAACAATGATCTGTCACATCATTATTCATCCTTGAAACTTTAACCTTGGGCTATGTCTATATCAAGCTCATTTTTGTGTAGTGAAGAAGGTTTAAGGTAATCATTTACTAAGCAACATTGTCAGATGCTAGTATATACTTTTTAGGTGAGTTCTTATAGCCAAACATAAAATATTTGATTTGGTCATTGCCCTAAACTCTGGAAAAGAGCTGGGAATATGAACCCTTCCACATCAGATCTAGAAGAGTCATCAATTCTTTTTACTAATAGTTGCTCCAGAGCCTCTGAGATACCTGTGAACTACCTGTGAAATGAAATCACTTTGTCACCAAGAGAGAAAGAGACATTTTGAAAAGGTTACTAACATGTATGGCTAACACGCTGAGAACACCCCCAACAAATAAGGAAATCACTGATTCAGTCATTCCTCTTCCTACCAGAAGAGACATAATTTCAACACAGTTTGTTAAGAATCAACAAAGATATGACATGAAAAATCTTTAGTGTTCTTGTTTTTCATTTACAAAGTAAATTAATGAACCATGCCAAACATACAGAAATCCACTAGTGTATCTTGTTCAGATCTTATAGATTTTCAGGCACAAAGAAAATCACCTAAATCATAGAGAAAGACCATAAATTCCATCCTCTATTATTGTACATATAAAAAAAAACAGGGACACCTGGGTGGCTCAGTTGGTTAGGCAACTGCCTTCAGCTCAGGTCATGATCCCGGAGACCCGGGATCAAGTCCCACATCGGGCTCTCTGCTTGGCAGGAAGCCTACTTCTCCCTCTCTCACTCCCCCTGCTTGTGTTCCCTCTCTGGCTGTGTTTCTCTCTGTCAAATAAATAAAATCTTTAAAAAAAAAAAAAAAAAAAAAACAGGTTGCTGAAGTTAAGTTTTCCACCCAAGATCAGAAGCTTAATTATGGGCAAAGCTATATGAGAAGGCATGGCTCATGATAGTCCATTCAGGCCTATTTTCACTACCCATTTATGGCTTATAAGGAAGACAAGACATTTGCTTCTCTCCTAACACCAAAATGTATGAATCAAAAGGAAGATTTTCATGGGGAATTGCAAATCGGACCACTCTAGTGATTTTATCCAAGGTTTATTAAAACAAACCAGGGTACTTGGGTGGCTCAACTGGTTAAGAGTCTGTCTTCATCTCAGGTCATGATCGTAGAGCCCTAGGATAGAGCCCACATTGGGCTCGATGCTTGTTGGGGAGTCTGCTTCTCCCTCTCCCTCTGCCCCTCCCTCCCACTTGAGTTGTCTCTCTCTCTCAAGTTAAAAAAAAAAAATTTAAGTCATGCTACCCTATTAGCTTTGCCTAGAATTCTCAATATTATTCTCAATACTATGAGCTAATAATAACAAAAAGACTAGGAAACTATTTAAGCAATGAGACAAACCAGATCATGCATCATCAGTGATTGATGCACAACAGTGATTAATATAGGTAGGGGGACTTGAGTTGAATTCCTCTGATGCACTCAATCTAGGCATTAATTGGTACTCGACAATATTAATAGTCCTGTTGAAGATATAAAATTGTCCCTTAATATGGGGCGCCTGGGTGGCTCAGAAGGTTGACCCTCTGCCTTTGGCTCAGGTCATGATCTCAGGATCCTGGGATTGTGTCCCACATCGGGCTCTCTGCTCAGCGGGGAGCCCACTTCCCCCTCTTCCTCTGCCTGCCTCTCTGCCTATTTGTGATCTCTCTCTGTCAAATAAATAAATAAAAATCTTTAAAAAAAAATTATCCCTTAATAAACTGATAGGCCCAGAATGAGTTTAATTTTTTTTTAATTGTTACTTAAATTTTTTTTTCCAGTGTTCCAAGATTCATTCCCCATTTCCCACACCCAGTGCTCCACACTCTAGGTGTCCCCAGTACCCACCACCAGGTTCTCCCATCCCTCCATCCCCCTCCCTCCAAGTCCCTCAGTTTGTTTCTGTGTCCAAAGTCTCTGTTGTTTCCTTTCCCTCCCTGGATTACCCTAGTTCCCATTTACTTTCCTTCTCCCACTGTCCTCCAGGTTACCCCTCATGCACCGCAAGTAATTTTAAACTACAAAGCTGTTATAACTTTTTGTTTAAAAAAAAAAAGATTTACTTAAGGTTTTCTACAGTTAGCTTAGTTCCTTCTTCAACCACTTTTGTGAGGTCTACACACACACACACACACACACACACACTCCCATTCCCCTATTCCACCCTCATTTCTGTCAGGAATTATATACTGTACTAATTACAATAACAATTCTGCAACAAGGATGGTTGTTTGTTTACAATTCTCCTTTGTAGTACAGAAGGGAAAAGTCAGAAGCCTACTCTAGGTAAAGTGAGGAACTAGGCAGCTACTTCTCAGAGCTGGAAAGGTGAGTCTGTAAGAGGCTGAAAAGAATTGAAACATCAAGCACGAATCTCCCTATTCTCATTCAGTCTGAAACCAATATAGAATTGGAAACCTTGCTTCATTCTTCCTTACCCCAGTACCAGCAAAGCTCACATAGCACCCTATAATTCAAAGAGAATGAGATGGCCTGGGGGCATTGTGTGAAGGAGTCAGGAGCCAGGCAAGGCAGACTGAATTGAAGCTTCCCTGTACTGATGACAACCGTTACCTTCACTATTTCTGACTTTTCTATGCTTGCTATCTAATTATGTCACATCTTGAAAATGCAGCAAGAGAAAATTCCATTTCAGCTCTAATAATAGAAATGGGTAGTATTTACCACTTTAACAGATTGCGTTGTGTTGTGAATGAAGGCTGACTCTTCAGTCACGTTATATAGATGAAGTTGCTTCAGCAATAGTGGAGCATATGGGAATTAGAAAAGTAAGTAGACTATGGGAGTGATGTGATTTCAAGAAAGTAATTTGATCTAAATCATGGTGTTAAATGGAAATCTTATCCATAAAAAAAATGTATGTTGGGAAAGCGGCTAAATGTCTAAGTAGGGGGGAAAGGCAATTTTAAAATGTTATTTTAAAGTATATTAGTAGCACGGAATCCTACTCTATTGAAAAATCAGATCATTTTCCCAAACAAAAGTTTAGATTATAAACTTAGTAATAGCAATATGCAGCATTAGTGGAAAATAGAAGGAAATGCCAAGATGTCCTTGAGCCATGGATGAAAACAAAATGACTATCACACCATCTATATAAACCACAACCAATATAGAACAAGGAACTCTTGATGAAGATTCCACCAATGATGTCTGAAGAAAACCAGTACATATTCTCTACATGAGGTTTCTCCTATTTTTCTCCTATTTCTCCTATTTTAATTCCACCAATCCTGCAATTTCAGATTCCTACCATGGTCAACAATGATGATCACTGGCAAGCTCACCACTATTCTTCAAGGAACCTACAGGTGGATACGCACCTGGAGAAAATGAGGAATGCTTTCAAACATGTTGAAAACCATCCACTTTTCCCTGGGTCACAGTTTTTAAATACAGGCAAACAAAATAACAAAATCAACTAGAGTAAAGTGTAACAGTCTTTGCTGAGGGGAGTGGGGATATGAATGAGTCTAAGTGTCTTAAGGTGGAGCCAATTTGCAGCAAATAAACTTCTTGTGATACCAGTAGACCTTAAGAATTAAGAGACTATTCTCTGAGAGGAAAAGAATTACATTAAGTTCTGTGTTAATTAATATTCAACAAACTATTACGGTGCCATTATATACCCTAACATTTGGGTGGGGGCTAGCTAGGTAGCTTTCTTGCTTTCCCTGGATCTCTGCAGTATAATATACAATATCTTACTATACAGTACTTCATTTTATTGAACTTTGCAAATATTGTGCTTTTTACAAATTGAAGGTTTGTGGCAAATTTGCATCAATCAAATCTATCGGTACCATTTTTCTAGGAGTATTTGCTCACTTTGTGTGTAAATGTCACATTTGGTAATGCTCACAATATCACAAGCTTTTTCACTATTATATTTGTTACAGTGATCTGTGATTAGTGATCTTCAGTGTTATTGTTATCATTGCTTTAGGGTGCTATGAACCATGCCATATAAGAAGGCAAACAATCCATACATGTATGTGTTCTAACTGCTCCACTGGCCATTCCCTGTCTCTTTCCCTCTGCTCAGGCCTCCTATTCCCTGAGACACAGCAACATTAAACTCAGGCCAGTTAATAACCCTACAATGGCCTCTACGTGTTCAAGTGAAAAGAAAGAGTCCTATGTCTCTCACTTTAAATCAAAACTAGAAATGATTAAGCTGACTAAGGAAGGCATCTTGGTTAGAAAACCAAGATAAGATAAAAAAAAAAAAAAAACCCTAAGCCTTTTGTACCAAACAGCCAAGTTGTGAATGCAAAACAAAAGCTCTTGAAGGAAATTAAAAGTGCTACTCCAATAAACATACAAATGATAAGAAAGCAAACAGCCTTATTGCTGACATGGAGAAAAACTTGGTGGTCTGGATAACAGATCAACCCAGCCACAACATTCCCTTCAACCAAAGCCCAACCCAGAGCAAGGCCCTAAGTCTCTTCAATTCTTGGAAGGCTAAGAGAGGTGACAAAGCTGTACACGTAAAGTCTGAAGCCAGGAGAGGGCGGTTCGTGAGGTTTGAGGAAAGAAGCCACCTCCATAATATAAAAGTCATAGATGAAGAAGCAGGAAGTGCTAGTGTGGAACTTGCAACAACTTACACAGAAGATCTAGCCAAGATAATGAATGAAGGTGGCAACTCTAAACCACAGATTTTCAGTGTAGGTGAAAAGATGGAAGAAGATGCCATCTAGGACTTCCATAGCTAGAGAGGACAAGTCAATGCCTGGCTTCAAAGCTTCAAAAAACAGGCTGACTCTGTTGTCAGGGATTAATGCAGCTGGTAATTTGAAGTTGACTCCGATAATCATTTCTTATTCAAAAAATCCTAGAGTTCCTTAAGAGTAATGCTAAATCTACTCTGGCTGTACTGTAGAAGTAGAACAACAAGGCCTCAATGACAGCACATTTAGTTTAAAAAAAAGTTTCTTGAATATTTAAAACCCACTGTTGAGACCTACTCCTAAGGAAAAAAAAAAAATCTTTCAAAATATTGCTCCTTAACAATGCACCTGTTCACCCAAGAGCTCTGACAGAGAATCACAACAGATTAATGTTGTTTCCATGCTTGCTAATACAATATCCATTCTGCAGCACATGGATAAAGAATAATCCTGCCTTGCAAGTCTTATTATTTGGGAAAGAATTTTATAAGGCTATTGGGCAGTGATTCCTCTGAGGGATTTGGGCAAAGTCAAGTGAAAACCTTCTGGAAAGGATCAGCCTTTCTAAATGCCACTAAGAACATTCATGATTCATGGGAATGTCAAAGTATCAACATGGAAAGGAGTCTGGAAGAAGTTCATTCCAACCCTCATGGATGACTTTGAAGCATTCAAGACTTCAGTGGAAGTAACTGAAGATGTGATGGAAATAGCAAGAGAACTAGATAGAATTAGAACTAGAGCCTGCAGTTGTGACTAAATTACTGCAATCTCATGATAAAACTTGAAAGGATGAGGAGTTGCTTTTTATGGATGAGCAAAGAAAGTTTTTTGAGATGGAATCTACGCCCGATGAAGATGTTGTGAAGATGGTTGAACTGACTTCAAAGGATTTAGAATATTACATAAATTTAGTTGATAAAGCAGTGGCAGGGTTTGAAAGGATTGACTTCGATTTGAAAGCTGTTCTACTGTGGGTAAAATGCTGTCAAACAGCATCACACGCCACAGAGAAGTGATTCATGAAAATAAGATTCAGTCAATGTGCCAAACTTTACTGCTGTCGTATCTTAGGAAATTGCCACAGCCCCCTCAGCCTTTAGCAACCACTACCCTGACCTGCTAGAACTTTCACCAGCAAAAAGATAATGGATGACTCACTGAAAGCTCAGATGACAGTTAGGATTTTTTTAGCAACAAAGTATCTTTTAATTAAGGTATGTAAATTTTTTGGACATAATACAATTGTACACTTAATAGACTTCAATATAGTGCAAATATAGCTTTATATGCCCTGGGAACTCAAACTAATTCATTTGACATGATTCACTGCCATATTCACTTCCTTGCAGTGCTCTGGAACCAAACTCAAAATATCTGTGTAGTGAGCAATAAAACTGCCTCATTATGAAATCTTAGCAGTGTTGCCACTGTGATATTCTCAGAGACATTTCAGGAGAAAATTTATAAATGTCTAAATCAAAATTTATGACTGTACACTTAATTTTGAAAAAATTATGTTATCTTGCATATTTATTATTGTTGCATAGCTCACACACAATGTTACATTAGTTTCAGGTGTACATTATAGTGATTTAACAACTCTATATTATGCTACATTCACAAATATAGCTACCATCTGTTACCACACAACACTATCACAACCATTGACTATGTCCCCTATGCTATACCTTTCATCTGCATGACTTATTCATTCCATAACTGGAAGCTTGTATAACCCATTCAGTTCAACTATTTTGTTCATCCCACCAACCACCAGCTCCTACCCCTGACAACCTCCAGTTTGTTCCCTGTATTTTTGGGTCTGTTTTGGTTTTTTGTTTATCTATTTATTCATTTGTTTTGTTAGTTTCCACATATAAGTAAAATCATATGGTATTTGTCTTTCTCTGACTTATTTCACTTAACATAACACCCTCTTGGTCCATCCACATTATCAAAAATGGAAAATGGTAAGATCTTATTCTTTTTTATGGCTGAATAATAGTTCAGTGTGGGTGTGTGTGTGTACATATGTGTGTATATATACACATATTCCTTACCCATTTATCTATTGATAGATGTTTAAGTTGCCTCTAATGTTGGCCATTGCAAATAGTGCTGCAATAAACATATGGATTCATATATCTTTTTGAATTAGTGTCTTAATTTCTTTGTGTAAATACTCAGTAGTGGAATTATCATTTTTAATTTTTTGAGAAATTTCTGTACTCCTTTCAACAGTAGTTGTACCAATATATATTTCTCTCAAAAGGGTACAAGGGTTCATTTTGCTCCACAGCCTTGCCAACACTTGTCATTTCTTATCTTTTCACTGGTAGTCATTCTGACAAATGTAAGGTGATATCTCCTTGTGGTTTTAATTTACATTTCACTGACAGTGATTTTCAGCATCTTTTTATTTTGTTGGCCATCTGTATATCATCTTTGAAAAAAATGTTTATTCAAATAATCTGCCTATTTTTAATCAGATTATGTTTTGATGTCAAGTTGTATAAATTCTTTATAGATTTGAATATTAACTCCTTAGAATATGAATCATTTACAGATATCTTCTCCCATTTGGTACATTTCCTTTTCATTTTGCTATTGGTTTCCTTCACTGTGCAAAAGCTTTTTATTTTGGCATAGCTCTGACAGTTTATTTTTGCTTTTCTTTTTCTTGCCTGATGAGACATATCAGAAAAATGTTAAGACCAACGTCCAGAAATCACCTGCCTCTGTTTTCTTTTAGGAGTTTTGTGGTTTCAGATCTCACATGTAGATCTTTAATCCATTTTGAGTTTATTTTTGTGTATGGTGTAAGAAAGTGATCCAGTTTCATTCTTTCACATGCTGCTGTCCAGTTTTCCCAACATCATTTATTAAAGGGACTCTTTTCTCCATTGTATTCTCTTGCCTCCTTTGTTGTAGATTAATTGACCACAGAAATGTGGGTTTATTTCTGGGTTCTCCATTCTGCTCCATTCATCTACATGACTCTATTTATGCAAATAACATACAGTTTTGTTTACTATAGTTCTGCAATATAACTCGAAATCTGCAATTGTGAAATTCCAGCTTTGTTCTTTTTTTCTCAAGATTGCTTTGGCTATCCACGTTCCTTTCTTGTTCTATGCAAATTTTAGGTTGTTTGTTCCAGTTCTGTAAAAAAAAAAATACTTACTCTATTTTGACAGGGATTGCACTGCAGCTTTTAGATTGCTTTGAGTAGTATGGATTTTTTTTTATTTTTTTATTTAAATTCTACTTTGTTAATGTATAGTGTGTTATTAGTTTTAGGGGTAGAATTTAGTGATTCATTTAGTTGCATAAAATACCAAGTATTCATTACATCAAGTGTCTTCCTTAATACCCATCACTCAATTACCTCATTCCCCACCCATCTCCCTTCATCCACTCTGTTTGTTCTCTATAGTTAAGGGTCTTTTATAGTTTGCCTCACTTTCTGTTTTCATCTTATTTTATTTTTCTTTCCCTTCCCCTATGTTCATTTGTTTTGTTTCTCAAACACCACATATGACTGAAATCATATGGTATTTGTCTTTCTCTGACTGACTTATTTTGTTTGGCATCATACCCTCTAGTTCCATCCATGTCATTACAAATAGCAGGATTTCATTCTTTTTTTGGCTGAGTAACAAAACTAAACCTTCCAATCCATGAGCAAAATATATCTTTACATTTGTGTCATCTTTAATTTCTTTCATGAAAATTTTATGGTTTCAGAGTACAGGTCTTTTATCTCCTTTGTTAAATTTATTCCTAGGTTTTTTTATTATTTTCACTGTAGTTATAAATAGAATTGTTTTCTTGATTTCTCTTTCTGCTATTTCATTATTACTGTATAGAAACACAACAGCTTTTGTTGTATTAATTTTGTATCTTGCAAATTTACTGACTTCATTTATTACTTCTAATACTTTTTTTGGTGGAATCTTTGGCTTTTCTATATACAGTATGACATCACCTGTAAATAGCAACAGTTTTATTTCTTCTTTCCTAATTCAAATACATTTTACGTATTTTCTTTCATGATTGCTATAGCTAGGACTCCCAGAACTATGTTGAATAAAAGTGGTAAGAGTAAACGTCCTTATCTTGTTGAAGCTCTCAGTTTTTCACCATTGAGTACATGTTAACTGTGGGTTGGTCTTTTATGGCCTTTCTTATGTTGAGGTATGTTCCCACTAAACCTACTTTGTTTTAGTCATGAACAAATGTTGAATTTTGTCAATGCTTTCTCTAAATCTATTAAGATGATCATGGCATTTTTATCCTTCATTCTGTTAATGTAGTGTATTGATTTGCAAATACTGAACCGTTCTTGCATCCCTGGAATAAACCCCACCTGATTGTGGTGGATGATCCTTCTAATATATTGTTGAATGTGGTTTTGTTAGGATTGTTAATGTGGATTTATTAAGGATTTTTGCATCTATATTCATCAGGGAAATTGGCTTGTGGTTTATTTTTTTGTAGCGTCTTATCTGGTTTTGGTATCAGGATAATGCTGACCTTGTAGAATATATTTGGAAGCTTTTCTTCCTCTTCTACTCTTTGGAATGTTTGAGAAAAGTAAATTTTAATGTTTGGAAGAATTCACCAGTGAATCCATCTGGTTGGGAGTTTTTTGATTACCAATTCAATTTCATTACTAATAAGTGATCTGTTCAGTTTTTCTATCTTCCTAATTCTGTTTTAAAATATTTCATGTTTCTAGGAATTTATTCATTTCTTCTAGGTTGTCCAATTTTTGGCATATAACTTTTTGTAGTACTCTATTATAATCTTTTATATTTCTGTGGTGCTGATTGTTACTTCTCTTCTCCACTTTCATTTCTGATTTTCTTTATTTGGGTCCTCTCTTCTTTTCTTCATGAGTCTCACTAAAGGCTTATCAATTTAGTTTGTTTGTTTTCCCCCCCTAAAGAACCACCTCTTGGATTTATTTAAATTTTCTATTGTTCTTTTTTAGTCTTATTTCCACTGGGATCTTTATTATTTCCTTCCTTCTAATAACACTGGGCTTCGTTTGTTCCTCTTTTTCTAGTTCCTTTAGGTGTAAGTCAAGATTGTTTACTCGAAATGTTTGTTGTTTCTTGAGGTAGGCCTATTTCACTATAAATTTTCCTCTTAGAAATTCTCTCACTGCATCTCAGAGATTTGGGACCATTGTATTTTCATTTTCATTTGTTTCCATGTACTTTTTTATATCTTCTTTGATTTCCTCACTAACTTACTGGTTGTTCAGTAACATGTTACTTAGCCTCCATGAGTTTTGTTCAAATTTTTCCTTGTAATTGATTTTCTTTTAGTTTCATGCCATGGTTGGAAATGACACTTGATATGATTTCAATCTTTTTAAAATTACTGAGACTTGTTTTGTGATGTAACATGTGATCTGGAGAATAGTCCATGTGCACTTGAAAAGAATGTGTTCTGTTGTCTTTGGAGGGCATATTCTGCATACATCTGTTAAGTCCATCTGGTTTAATGTGTCATTCAATGACACTGGCTTTTTTTTTCTTGTATTTTTTCAGTGTTCCAAGATTCATTGTTAATGCCCCTCACCCAGAGCTCCAAGCAATACGTGCCTTCAATACCCACCACCAGGCTCACCCATCCCACCATCCACTCCCCTCCAAGATTCTCAGTTTTTTTCTGAGTCCAAAGTCTCTCATGTTCCGTCTCCCTCCCTGATTTACCCCACTTCCCATTTCCTTCCCTTCAGCTACTGTCCTCCATATTACTCCTTATGCTCCACAAGTAACTGAAACCATATGACTATGGTTTGACTTTCTTTGCTTGGCATATTTCACTCAGCATAATCTCCTCCAATCCAGTCCATGTTGCTACAAAAGTTGGATATTCATCCTTTCTGATGGAGGTATAATATTCCATTGTATATATGTACCATATCTTCTATATCCATTCATCTGTTGATGGGCACCTTGACTCTTTCCACAGTTTGGTGATTGTGGCCACTGCTGCAATGAACATTGGGGTACATATGGCTCTTCTTTTCACTACATCTGTCTCTTTGGGGTAAATGCCCAGTAGTGCAATTGCAGGGCCATATGGTAGCTCTATTTTTAGTTTTTTAAGGAATCTCCATGCTGTTTTCCAAGGCAGCTGCACCAACTTGCATTCCAACCAACAGTGTAAGAGGGTTCCCCTTTCTCCACAGCCTCCCCAACACTTGTTCTTTCCTGTCCTGTTAATTTTGGTCATTCTGACTGGTGTGAGGTGGTATCTCAATGTGGTTTTGATTTGAATTTCCCTGAAAACTAGTGATGCTGAACATTTTTTCATGTGTCTGTTAGCCATTTGTATGTCTTCTGTGGAGAAGTGCCTCTTCATGTCTCCTGCCCATTTTTTTTATGTGGTGATCTTTATTTTGGTTGTTGAGTTTGAGGAGTTCTTTATAGATCTTGGATATCAGCCCTTTGTCTGTAGTGTCATTTGTGAATATCTTTTCCCATTCCATGGGTTGCCTCTTTGTTGTGTTGACTGTTGTTACCTTTGGTGTGCAGAAGCTTTTTATTTTGATTAAGTCCCAAAAGCTCATTTTTGCTTTTGTTTCCTTTGCCTTTGGAAGTATGTCTCGAAAGAAGTCACTATGGCCAATGTCAAAGAGGTTACTGCCTATATTCTTCTCTAGGATTTTGATAGATTCCTGTCTCATGTTGAGGTCTTTGATCCATTTTGAGTTTATCTTTGTGTGTGGCATAAGAGAATGGTCTAGTTTCATTCTTCTATATGTAGCTGTCCAATTTTCCCAGCACCATTTATTAAAGAGACTATCATTTTTCCACTGGATATTTTTTCCTGCTTTGTTGAAGATTATTTGACCATAGAGTTGCATCCATATTTGGACTGTCTACTCATTCCATTGATCTATTTGTCTGTTTTTGTACCAGTACCATGCTGTCTTGGTGTTCACAGCTTTGTAATAAAGCTTGAAATCAGGTAATGTGATACCCCCTGCTTTGTTTTTCTTTTTCAACATTTCCTTAAAAATTCGGGGTCTTTTTTGGTTCCATATTAATTTTAGGATTGTTTGTTCCAATGCTTTGAAAAATGTTGGTGGAATTTTGATTGGGATGGCACTGAAAGTATAGATTGGTCTGGGAATTATAGACATTTTAACAATGTTTATTCTTCCAATCCATGAGCGTAGGATGTTCTTCCATCTTTTTGTGTCTTCTTCAATTTCTTTCATGAGTGTTCTGTAGTTCCTTGAGTACAGATCTTTAACTTCTTTGGTTAGATTTAATTCTAGGTATCTTATGGGTTTTGGTGCTATAGTAAACAGAATTGATTCTCTGATTTTCCTTTCTATATTTTCATTGTCAGTGTATAAGAACGCAACTGATTTCTGTGCATTGATTTTGTATCCTGCCACATTACTGAATTGTTGTACGAGTTCTGGTAGTTTGGGGGTAGAGTCTTTTGGGTTTTCCATGTAGAGTATCATGTCATCTGCGAAGAGAGAGAGTTTTATTTCTTCTTCACCAATTTGAATACATTTTATTTCTTTTTGTTGTCTGGTTGCTGTTGCTAGGATTTCTAACACTATGTTGAACAATAGTGGTGAAAGTGGGCATCCTTGTCTCGTTCCTGATTTCAGTGGGAAGGCTGTCAGTATTTCTCCATTGAGAATGATATTCGCTGTGAGTTTTTCATAGCTAGGTTTTATGAGGTTGAGGAATGTTTCCTCTATCCCTATACTTTGAAGAGTTTTAATCAGAAACAGATGCTATATTTTGTCCAGTGCTTTTTCTGCATCAATTGAGAGTACCATGTGGTTCTTCTCTCTTCTCTTATTGATTTGTTCTATCACGTTGATTGATTTGTGAATGTTGAACCACCCTTGCATCCTAGGGAAAAATCCCACCTGGTTGTGGTGGATTATCTTTTTAATGTACTGTTGGATCCTATTAGCAAGGATCTTGTTAAGAATCTTGGCATCTATATTCATCAGGGATATTGGTCTGAAGTTCTCCCTTTTGATGGGGTCTTTGTCTGGTTTGGGAATTAAAGTAATGCTGGCTTCATAGAAAGAGTCTGGAAGTTTTCCTTCTGTTTCTATTTTTGAAACAACTTCAGGAGAATAGGTATTATTTCTTCTTTGAATGATTGGTCCTGGGCTCTTGCTTTTTGGGAGGTTTTTGATCACTGCTTCAATCTCGTTACTAGATATCAGTCTATTCAAATTGTCAGTTTCTTCCTGTTTCAGTCTTGGAAGTTTACAGGTTTCCAGGAATGCATCCATATCTTCTAGGTTGTTTAACTTATTGGTATATGACTGTTGGCAGTAATTTCTGATGATTGTTTCTATTTCCTTGGTGTTAGTTGTGATCTCTACCCTTTCATTCATAATTTTATTAATTTGGGTCTTCTCCCTTTTCTTTTGAATTAGTTTGGCCAATGGTTTATCGATCTTATTAATTCTTTCAAAGAACCAGCTTCTAGTTTCATTGATGTGTTCTACCATATCTCTAGTTTCTAATTCGTTGATTTCTGCTCTAATCTTAATTATTTCTTGTCTTGTGTGTAGGGTTGGCTTAATTTGTTATTGATTTTCCAGTTCTCTAAGGTGTAATGAGAGTTGGTGTATTTGGGATTTTTCAATTTTTTTGAGTGAGGCTTGGATGGCTATGTATTTCCCCCTTAGGACCGCCTTTGCCATATCCCATAGGTTTTGGATCAATGTATCTTCATTCTCATTGGTTTCTATGAAATGCTTAAGTTCTTCTCTTTCCTGGTTGATCCAAGCATTCTTGAGCACGATAGTCTTTAGCTTCCAAGTGTTTGAATTCCTTCTGAACTTTTCTTACGGTTGAGTTCCAATTTCAAGGCATTGTGGTTAGAGAATATGCAGGGAATAATCTCAATCTTTTAGAATCAGTTGAGCCCTGATTTGTCACCTAGTTTGTGGTCTATTTTGGAGAAAGTTCCATGTGCACTTGAGAAGAATGAGTATTCTTCTGTTTTAGGGTGGAATGTTCTGAATATATCTATGAGATCCATCTGGTCCAATGTGTCATTCAAAGCTCTTGTTTTTTGTTTTTTGTTTTTTGTTTTTTATTTTTCTGTTTAGATGATCTGTCCATTGCTGAGAGTGGTATGTTAATATCTCCTATAATTAATGTATTTGTATCAATATGACTCTTTATTTTGCTTAACCGTTGACTTATGTAGTTGGCTGCTCCCATGTTAGGGGTGTAAATATTTACAATTGTTCTTCTTGATGTATAGACTCTTTTTTTTTTTTTTATTGCTACTTAAATTTTTTTTTCCAGTGTTCCAAGATTCATTCCCCATTCCCCACACCCAGTGCTCCACGCTTTAGGTGTCCCCAGTACCCACCACCAGGCTCTCCCATCCCTTCATCCCCCTCCCTCAAAGTCCCTCAGTTTGTTTCTGTGTCCAAAGTCTCTTGTTTTTTCATTTCTCTCCCTGGATTACCCTAGTTCCCATTTGCTTTCCCTCTCCCACTGTCCTCCAGTTTACCCCTCATGCACCGCAAGTAAGTGAAACCATGCAATACTTGACTTTCTCTTCTTGGCTTATTTCACTCAGCATAATCTCTTCTAGTCCAGTCCATGTTGCTACAAAAGTTGGATATTCATCCTTTCTGATGGAGGTGTAGTATTCCATTGTATATATGGACCACATCTTCTTTATCCATTCATCTGTTGATGGGCACCTTGGCTCTTTCCACAGTTTGGCGATTGTGGCCATTGCTGCGATGAACACTGGTGTACATATGGCCCTTCTTTTCACTACATCTGTATCTTTGGGGTAAATGCCCAGTAGTGCAATTGCAGGGTCATAGGGTAGCTCTATTTTCAATTTTTTAAGGAATCTCCACACTGTTTTCCAAAGCGGCTGCACCAGTTTACATTCCCACCAACAGTGTAAGAGGGCTCCCCTTTCTCCGCAACCTCTCCAACACTTGTTGTTTCCTGTCTTGTTAATTTTGGCCATTCTGACTGGTGTAAGGTGGTATCTCAGTGTGGTTTTGATTTGAATTTCCCTGATAGCTAGTGACGCTGAACATTATAGACTCTTTAAGAATGATGTAGTGTCAATGACACTGTTTTCTCATTGATTTTCTGTCTGCATGATCTGATGTAAGGTGTTAAATTCCCCTAATATTACTATATTACTGTCAATTTCTGCCTTTATGTCTGTTAATATTTTTCATGTATTTAGGTACTCTGATGTAGAATGTGTAGATATTTACAATTGTTATATCCTCTTGTTATATCCAATTGTTGGACTGATCCCTCTATCATTATGTAATGCCCTTGTCTCTTGTTACAGTCTTTGTTTTAAAGTCTATTTTTATTGTACAGAATAGAGAGCCTAGAAATGGACTCACAACTATTTGGTCAACTAATCTTTGACAAAGCAGGGACAAATATCCAATGGGGGGAAAAACAGTCTCTTCAACAAATGGTGTTGGGAAAACTGGACAGTCACATGCAAAAGAATAAAACTGGACCATTTTCTTACACTATACACACACAAACACACAAATTCAACATGGATGAAAGACCTAAATGTAAGACAGGAAACCATAAAAATCCTAGAGGAGAACTGAGGCAGCACTCTCTGTGACCTCAGCAACAGCAACTTCTTGCTAGAAGAAAAACAAAGGCAAAAGTTTACTATTGGGACTTCATCAAGATAAAAAGCTTTTGCACAGCTAAAGAAACAGTTGACAAAACCAAGACAGCTGACAGAATAGGAGAAGATATTTGCAAATGTCTTATCAGATAAAGGGCTAGTATCCAAACTCTATAAAGAATTTATTAAACTCAACACCCAAAAAACAAATAATCCAATCAAGAACTGGGTAGGAGACATGAAGACATTAAACTCAACCCCCAAAGAATAAATAATCCAATCAAGAACTGGGCAAAAGATTTCTCCAAAAAAGACATACAAATGGCTAACAGACACATAAAAAATGTTCAACATCATCATCATCAGGGAACTATAAATCAAAACCACAAATGAGATGCCACTTTACATCTATCAGAATCGATAAAATGAACAAGTCAGGAAACAACAGATGTTGGCAAGGATGCAGAGAAGAAGGATGCTCTTGCTGTTGGTGGGAATGCAAGCTAGTACAGCCACTCTGGAAAACAGTATGGAGGTTTCTCAAAAAGTTCAAAATAGAACTACCCCATGGTCCAGCAATTGCACTCCTAGGTATTTATCCAAAGGATACAAAATACTGTTTCAAAGGGGCATGTGCACCCCAATGTTTATAGCAGCACTAGTAACAATAAACAAATTATGAAATTATGGAAAGAGCCCACATGCCCATCAACTGATGAATGGATAAAGAAGATGTGGTATATATTATATATATAAGAAAGAAAAATAAAATACGATAAAAACAGAGAGGGAGCCAAACCATGAGAAATTCTTAACTACAGAGAAGAAACTGTGGGTGGATGGAGGGAAGGTGGGTTGGGAGATGGGTTAAATGGGTGATGGGCACTTAGGAGGGCACTCATTGTGATGTGCACTAGGTATTACATGTGATTCATTATACATGCAACCTGAAACTAATACTATTCTGTATGTTAATTAACTTGAATTTAAATAAAATCTTGGGAAAAAATATATATGTGTACATGAAGTCTATTTTGTTTCATAAAAGTGTTGCAGTGTTGCTACCTGGGCTTTTTTTCCCTCTTCCATTTGCATGGAATCTCTTTTTCCATCTCTTCAGTTTCAGTCCTTATGTGCTTGAGGTCTAAGGTGAGTCTCTTGTAAGAGCATATAGATGGATCTTTTGTCTATCCATTCTATCGCCTTATTTCTTTAGATTGGAGCATTTATATTTAAAGTAATTATTGATAGGTGTGTATTTAATGCTATTTTGTTAATTTTTTTCTGATTGTTTTTATAGGTATCTGTTCCTTTCTTTCCCTGCTCTCTTTCCTTGTGATTGATGAATTTCTTTAGTGCTTTCTTTGTTTTTTTCTCTGTATTTATTGTATATCTATTATCGATTTTCAGTTTGTGATTACCATGAGGTTCATATGTAACAACGTAATTATACAGTAGTCTATATTAAGTTAATGGTTACTCAAGTTCAAGCACATTCTAAAAGAATTTCATTTTTACTCTCCCTCCAAGTTTATATCATATTTTACATCTTTTTGTGAGTTCCCATAACTAATTTTTCAGATATCAATTTTACTACTTTTGTCCTTAAACCTTCAAGCAATTACTCTACCACTTTTACTCTATGTTTGATCTTACTCATGAAATTTTTCCTTTTCTAAATTTTCTTGCTTTAATTGTGGCCTTTTCTTTTCTAGTTAAAAAAATCTCTTTAACATGAGTGGTGTGAACTCCTTTAACTTTTGTTTGTCTGGGAAACTCTTTATCTCTCCTTCAGTTCTGAATGATAACCTTGCCAGATAGAAGTCATGGTTGCAGGGTTTTTTTCCTTTCAGCCTCTTGAATATATCATGCCACTCCCCTCTGACCTATAAATTTGCTGCTGAGCTGATAGCCTTATGGGATTTCCCTTGCACTTAATTAGTTACTTCTCTCTTGCTGCTTTTAAAATTCATTATTTTTAATCTTTGACATTTTAATTATTATGTGTAGACCTCCTTGGGTTCATCTTGTTTGGAACTCTTTGTTCTTCCTGAACATGGATGGGTTTTCTTCTGCAGGTTAGGAAAATTTTCAGCTACTATCTCTTCAAACAAGTTTTCTGCTCCTCTCTCTTCTCCTTTCCAAGTCCTTATAATATTGATGTTTATTTGCTTGATGTTGTCCAAGAGACCCCTTAATCTATCCTCATTATTTTTTTTACTCTTTTTCCTTTTTGCTATTCAGCTTGGATGATTTTCATTATACTATCTTCCAGATACCTTCCAGATTGATATATTCTTCTGAATCCTCTAATCTACTGTTGATTCCCTCTAGTGTATTTTTCCTTCCAGTTATTGTATCCTTCAACTCTGATTGGTTCTTTTTATATTTTCCTATCTCTTTGTTGAAGATTTCACTGAGTTCATCCATTCTTCTCTTCAGGCCAGTTAGCATCTTTATGATCATCACTTCAAACTCTTTATCAGGTACAATGGTTATCTCTATTTAATTTAGTTCTTTTCCTGAGGTTTTGTCTTGTTCTCTTGTTTGGAGCATATTCTTCTATCCAATTTTGCTTGATTTTTTGTGTTTGTTTCTATGAATCAGGTGGATCAGCTATTTCTCCTAAACTTGAAGGGATAGTCTCATGTATGGTCATCTGCTGTGTAGACTGTGAGCCTGTGACTTCACTGACTGGCTGGAGCTGTGGCTGGCATGGGCTGGCTATTCCAGAGCACTGGAACTTCCCTGGTGAGATGGCCAGAACTGAAGTTGGCACAGGCAAGGGTGGTCCTAGGGCTCTCCACACAGAAGGTACCCACCCTAGCAAGGCAGCTGAAGCTGAAGTGGGTGCAAGTCAGAGTGTCTCAGGGTGCTCCACATAGGGACACCTTGGCAAGCAGTGACAGCCAGCACAAGTGGGCACAATGGTACTGAGAAGCTCCATGCAGGGATGCCTGGTGAGTCATTTGGAGCCAAAGTGGTATGGGGCTGGAGTGTTTCTGGGTGCTTGTGCCTGTGTCACCTTGATATGTTGGCTAGACCTGTAATGAGTGCTTACCAGGGGTGTTCCAGTGTGTTCTTCACTGTAACCACCTTGGTAGAATGGCTTGTACTGCTGTGGGATAAGGACTTGGGGCTCAATGAGGCAATAGGACAGCTAGTGTTCCAAGAACCTGCTCTAATCCACACTTATTAAGTTGGAGGAGGAACATAAAACAACACACTCACCACCCCCATCAATCTGGAGAGAGTTCTAGCAGTTCCCCTGCCATTTGGGAGAGTTCTAAGTCTGGAGCCTTTATATTCATTCTAGTTGCTCTCTTAAACTGTGAGTTTGTTTTTTGTGGTTTTTTTTTTTTTTTTACTGCGTCCCAAGGATGACAAATCTTCTCATGTCCCTCAGTAACATCCCTTCCCATTGCAGTTTACAGCACTGGGAATATGGATTCCCTTTGTTACCCTGTTTCCGTCTCTCTTGCCATTCTCTATATGGCTTCCCTCTCTTTTGGTGTGTAGAAGCTGTTCAGTCAGCCCTCAGTTCTTTTTCTATATTTCTATAAATATATATAGATTTGGTATATCAATGGAAGAGATGAGTTCAGGGTTTTCCCACATTGCCATCTTGGATACTTTCCTATATTGTATATTTTAAATGCCAAATTGTCTAGATATCACATACTGCCAAATATGTCTTAAATAGACAAGAACTATGCTATTTATAACCTGCAGAACACCATGAAAAAAACACATTTTCCTAAGTATAAAGTGTAGATGCTTGGATGAGAGAGTTTCACTTGACTTATAAGCTTTAATAAGGCACTCCTAACCAAGAATTTAGGAGTATGTCATTTTTTTATTCTTTTAGGGGATAAAAAAGAAAATATTTAGAGAACATGGAATTTTTACCTATTGTGAATATCAGATATTTTCTAGGAACAAACCATTTTCCAGGAGTAGAAGATATTTCAAAGGCTTTAGTTGAATGTCTAAGAGGAGTTAGGAAGAAGCAACACTCGATAATGGAAAGATGTGTGTGGTGAAGAAAGAAAAGTGGAGAGAATACAGATTAAACTGTCTGTCTCATCATTTTGCCTATAATTTTGGTTTAATGTAGCAGCCATGAGAATTCATGATGCAAACATCCTACTAGTGAAATTGACCCAGGGCCCCAGGTGCCATTCTATGAAATCCTTCTGAGCCTTTACCCCATGGCTATACCTCCCACATGTGTAGCAGGGCTACACAGGCAGGTGAGTTCCTAGTTCCTGGGAGGTATAAGACTCCTTTACCATCCATTTGGGCTCAAAGTCTTGATGGATCTTCCTCAGACTGCCAATATTTTTGCTCTCTTTCACTCAAAGTCAGGTCTGCCTCATGATCTACTGATTTTCTTGGCCTTTTCCAACACCCTCTCTTACTTCCTTTCATAACTTTCTTCCCTAATAAAATTCTTGTGAATTAAGTTCTGTCTTGTTCTCTGCCAGAAAAAGGGGCAAGTGACCTAAAGGCTCAAAGAATTTCTGTGCTTCTATAAATCTTATTTTACCTCATATACATATCCTCCAGAGGTTCTCTCCATCTTTCTTCAGAAGAACTGTATGGACTTTTAAAAATTTATCTTTGTGAATTTCACTACCTTGTCAACTACTCACACCTACTTGGAAGACAATTTTGAAAACACTTTGAAAAAACATTTTAACCAGAATGAGGCAGTTCATGCAGAAAGATAGCTTATGCAGTCAAATAAATGCTCATCAAATTTTGGAAGCCAGGTCTTGGTTTAGGGTTCCTTATTTTTAATATTTTAAAATATATAAAATCAAGTGAAACCCTCTCTTTCATCCTAGCTTCCACTCTTTACACTTAGGAAAATGAGGTTTTTCATGGTGTTCTGTAGATTATAAATAACATAGTCGTTGTCTGTTTAAGGCATATTTGGCAGTATGTGATATCTAGACAATTTGGCATTTAAATTTCAACTATGGTGCATTTAAAATATGCAAGATGACATAAGCCATAAGCTGGGCTTCTAAACTCTGGCTTTTTTATGACTGATATTTAAAATAATGTATCAAGAGGTTAATACTCCATTGAAATTGTCTCTGTGTCTCTTTTACACATGACTGATTTGACTGTTATGACTGTCAAAATAAATTAGAAAAGAATTGAGCCAATGGTGCCTTTAGACACTGCTTTAAATATCTCTACAATAGATGAAAAATAAAAAGGTCAAATTAGAAAACTTCTAATGTTTCTACCAGCTTTAACAACATAGCATTCTATAATTCTGTGGTTCAATACAGCCAGGTATATTTACAGTTCTCCTTCCTTGACCATAAGTTCCTTTTACATCATGTTCCTTTACATAAGTTTTTTTCTTCTTTTTAAGATTTTATTTATTTATTTGACAGAGAGAAGCACAGCTAGGGAGGGAATAGAAGCAGTGGGAGTGAGAGAGGGAGAAGCAGGCTTCCCGCTGAACAGAGATCCCGATGTGGAGCTCGATTCCGGGACTCCGGGATCATGACCTGAGCCAAAAACAAATGCTTAATGACTGAGCCACCCAGGAGACCCCCCCCTTTACATAAGTTTACAGAATTTCCTTCTCCAAACATTTTCAGCAACCATGACAATTTCAGGTCTAATATGTGAGCATTGCTGGACCACTTCTGTAACTACCATCAAACAGATTATCAAGAATCATAACACTGTCTTTGAGAAGGCACAGATCTCTCTTGCCTTTATTCTCCTTTCTGTTGTTGCTTTAGGGGAATAATGATGGAAAAATACTCTAAAAACATGCAACTTTAACATTTTAGTATACTCAAAGGCAATCCAACAGAACCTTCCTTAAAGAACATACTTTCTACAAACCAAAAGTTACTTGCAGAAAGTGTCTTCTGAAGGTCTCTAAACCATAGAGCAGGGCCAATTAGCCATGATTAGCCATCAAAATCCCTCAAAGCCACAAATGCACGACTAAATTCAAACTTGAGCTTGAATGAAGAGAGAGTAAAGAACCATGGTTTGAGTAGGAGAAGCCAACTCCCCCCCTTTTCCAAGCAAAACTAAAGGAGAACCAATTAGGTATTTGCTGTTATTACTCAGAGAAACTATGAATAATATCATTATTCTTGTTATCTAATGTGCCTGCATTTTATATTTTAGCATCATTTAAATTAAATCTATATATTTATATGCATAAATACATGTGCACACACATATGCATATATAAGGTTTGACACATCTACTAACTTGTTCTTCCTATCCTGTATTTAAGTTCCATAACCAAAAAATAAAATTTTAGGAAATTCCTACCATGAGAATTTTATGGACCTAACCCTTACAGATAAATGAGATTGCTGAGTTGTAAATTTAAATGCAGGAAAAGATTTTTTCTTCTTTCAAAGTCCTCAAATTCTGTTCAAGGTTACTATTTCTTCAACTCTATACAAACAGTTGTTTTATAAAAATTGGATTAAACCACTGTTTACTATTCTTTCAATAAAAATTGTAACTTAAAAACTAATTCAATTAAATTTGATAGCAAGATGTTAATAACCCAAATATTCTATAATATGGAACATTTTTTGCATTTTTCCAAGATGGTAGAGGACTAGGAGACTTTAGTTTTGTCTAGTCCCAGAAATTCACCTAGATAGGTATTAAACCACTCTAAATACCTGCAAACTCAACCAGAGATCTAAGAAAAGAGCTGAAATTCTACAAATAGAAAAGCAACCCCTTTATGCAAGGTAGGAGGTGCAGAGAAGTGAATCCAAGGTGATATATGGAAAAATAAACCACAGGGGAGAGGGAGCCTCCCTAAGCTGGCTACCTGAAAATGATATAGTAGCAGAGTGCAAAATCATAACTTTTAGAAGCCTATTCTGGTTGTCCTTACCTGAAAGGCACTCAGGCGGGAAGTGGGGTGGGATCCTAGGTAGGACAGTAAGGCCTTAAGATTCCCAAGGTCACAGAAAAAACAGGGATGCTTGAGTGTGGCAGTTCCTGAGCATTGGAGACAGGAAGCAGACTGCAATTCAGGGAGCCTAGGAGTGGGCTTTCAGCTCCATGTTGCCATAAACCAGGAACTGAGGCCTTGTTCAGCAACTGCTCCCTAAGCAGGGGCCCAGCAAGCTGCAGAACCATGAGGAGATACCGCCCCTTCCTACTCCTTGAGGAGTGGCATGGGTGTGCACTGTAGGAATCTGAAGGGTTTGGAGACTGGAAGCCGGGTCATATGTCTGAGAAAGAAATGCTCAGTCACAGACTGGGTGAGCATGGAGTGTGGAGGGAGACCAGGGAGACAGTAGTGATTGACTGCTATTCCCTGAGGATGCCCTGAGGAGTAGGAGGCATGAGCTTTCATCTCCAGGCTGTGGTGAAAGGATAGGAGGCTGCCATTTCATTCTCATCCTCTAAAGCTCAGGGAACAAAGCCATGTAAAGCAATCCGGAGCCAACCCTGTCAGTTTAGCCTGGTCCCTGTCAAGGGCAGTGCAGTTCTGCCTGGGACAAACACACCTGTGAATCAGTGCAATAGGCCTCTCCCCCAGAAGAGCAGCAAGAACATTGGGCTAAGATCAAGTTTTTTGATCGCACAGAACTGCAAAACTCTAGCACTAGGCAGAAAAAGTATTTAGAATTCATGGGTTTTTTTCTCATGATTTTTTTTAAAGATTTTATTTATTTATCTATTCTTCTCTGGAAGGAATGACAAGATGGAAAAACTCACCTCAAAAAAAGAAAAATATAGGCAGTACTCACTGCCACGGACCTAATCAGTATGATAAAAGTAAGATTTCATAACTAGAGTTCAGAATAATGATTATAAACATACTCGCTGGGCTTGAAAATAGCATAGAAGACACTAAAGAATCCCTTTCTGGATAAATAATAGAACTAGAATCTAATCAAGTCAAAATTAAAGAGGCTATTAATGAGATGCAATAAAAAATGGAGGCTCAAACAGCTAGGAGAAATGAGGCAGAAGAGAGAATCAGTGATATTGAAGACAAAATGCTGGAGAATAAAAAAGCTGAGAAAAAGAGGGATGAACAACTAATGCATCATCAGGGGAGAATTAGAGAAATAATGCCATAAAACAAAACAATATTAGAATAATTGGGATCCCCGAAGAAGAGGAAAGAGAGAGAGCAGGGTGGGAGGCAAGAAGGCATACCAGAGCAAATTATAGCTTAGAACTTCCTTAACCTGGTGAAGGATACAGCCATTCAAGTCCAGGAGGCACAGAGAACACTCCTCAAAATCAATAAAAATAGGTCAACACCTTAACATATAATAGTGAAGCCTTCAAATCTCGAGGACACAGAGAAAATTCTGAAAGTAGCTCAGTACAAGAGGTCTGTAACAAAGAAGGGTAGAAACATTAGACTGGCAGCTATCCACAAAGATCTGGCAGGCCAAAAAGGACTAGCATGATATATTCAAGATGCTGCATGAGAAAAATATGCAGCCAAGACTGTCATATATCCTTCAAGACTGTCATTCAAAATAGGAGAAATAAAAAGCCACCAGAAAAAAAACAGAAACTAAAGGAATATGTGATAACTAAACCAACCCTGCAAAAAATATTAATGGGGACGCTTTAAGCAAATAGAGAGACAAAAAGTAACATAGACCAGAAAGGAACAGAGACAATATGCAGAAACAGTCACTTTACAGATAATACAATGGCTCTAAATTCATCTCTTTCAATAGTTACTCTGAATATAATGACTAAATGCCCCAATCAAAAGACATAGGGTATCAGAATGGATTTTAAAAAACAGGCAAAACCCACTGTCTGCAAGAGACTCATTTTAGACCCAAAGATACCTCCAGATTGAAATTAAGGGAGTTCAAACCAAAGACTATAATAAGAGAGGAGGAAGGACACTATTTCATAATTAAAGGGTCTCTCCAACAAGAAGATCTAACAATTGTAAATATTTATGCCCTTAACATGGGAGCAGTCAATTATATAAACCAATTAAAAACAAAATTAAAGAAACACATTGATAATAATACAATAATAGTAGGGGATTTTAACACATCACTCACTGCAATGGACATATCATCTAAGCGGAAGATCAACAAGGAAACAAGGGTTTGAATGACACACTGGACCAGACAGACTTCAGAGAAATATAGAGAGCATTCCTTCCTAAAGCAAAAGAATACCCATTCTTCTCAAGAGCACATGGAATTGTCTGCAGAATGGATTACATATTGGGTCACAAATCCAGTCTCAACTGATATCAGTAGACTGGGATCATTCCCTGCATATTTTCTGACCATAGTGCTTTCAAATTTGGATTCAATCACAAGAGGAAATTTGGAAAGAACTCAAATACATGGAGTTAAAGAGCATCCTACTAAAGAATGAATGGGTCAACCAGAAAATTAAAGAAGAATTTTAAAAATTCATGGAAACAAATGAAGATGAAAACACAACTGTTTAAAACCTTTGGGATTCAGCAAAGTTGGTCCTACGAAGGAAGTATATAACAATATATAACTTTCTCAAGAAACAAGAAAGGTCTCAAATACACAACCTAACCTTACACCTAAAAGAGCTGGAGAAAGAACAGCAAATAAAGCCTAAACCCAGCAGAAGAGAATTAATAAATATTAGAGCAGAAATCAATGAAACATAAAGCAAAAGAACAGTAGAACAGATCAACAAAACTAGGAGGTGGTTCTCTGAAAGAATTAATAAGATAGATATGTCCCTAGATAGACTTATCACAAAGAAAAGAGAAATGACTCAAAGAAATAAAATCATGAATGAAAGAAGATAGATCACAACCAACACTGAAGAAATACAAACAATTATAAGAACATATTATCAGCAACTACATGCCGACAAATTAGGCAATCTGGAATAAATGGATGCATTCCTAGAGACACATAAACTACAAAAACTGAAACAGTAAGAAATAGAAAACCTGAACAGAGCTATAACCAGCAAGGAAATTGAAGCAGTAATCAAAAATCCCCCAACAAACAAGCATCCTAGACCAGATGGCTTCCAAAGAGAATTCTACCAAACTTTTAAAGAATTAATACCTGTTCTTCTGAAGCTGTTTCAAAAAATAGCAATAAAAGTAAAACTTCCAAATTCTTCCTAAAACTTCCAAACTCTTCCTAAAACCAGACAAAGACCCCACAAAAAGAAGAATTACAACCAATATCCGTGATGAACATGGATGCAAAAATTCTCACCAAGACACTAGCCAAGAGGATCCAATAGTGCATTAAAAGGATTATTCACCACGAGCAAGTGGGATTTATTCCTGGATTGCAAGGTGGTTCGACATCTGCAAATCAATGTGATAGAGCACATTAATAAAAGAAAGGACAAGAACCATATGATCCTCTCAATAGATACAGAAAGAGCAGTTGATAAATAGTACCCTTTTTTGATTAAAACTCTTCATGGTACTGGGATAGAGGGAACATACCTCAGTATCATAAAAGCCATCTATAAAAAGCCCACCACAAATATCATTCCCAATGGGGAAAAACAGAGCTTTTTTCCCAATGTTCAGGAGCATGACAGGGATATCCACTTCACTACTGTTGTTCAACATAGTACTAGAAGTCCTTGCTTCAGCAATCAAACAACAAAAAGAAATAAAAGGCATCTAAATTGGCAAAGAAGTCAAACTCACTCTTCACAGATAATATGACACGCTATGTGAAAGACCCAAAAGACTAGACCCCAAATTGCTAGAATTCTTACAGGAATTCAGCAAACAGCACACAAAATCAGTTTCATTTCTATACACTAAGACAGAAGAAAAAGAAATTAAAGAGTCGATCTCATTTATAATTGCACCAAAAACCTTAAGATACCTAGGAATAAACCTAACCAAAGATAAAAAGTATCCATACTTAGAAAACTATAGAACACTCATGAAAGAAATTGAGGCAGACATGAAGAAATGAAAAAGCTTTCCATGCTCATGGATTAGAAGAATATTGTTAAAATATCTATGCTACCTGTTAGTAATCTATACATTCAATGCAATCCCTATCAAAATACCATCAACTTTTTTCATAGAGCTGGAACAAATAATCCTAAAATATTTATGGAACCCAGAAAAGACCCCAATAGCCAAAAGAAGGTTGAAAAAGAAAAACCAAAGCTGGTGGCATCACAATTCTAGACTTCAAGCTCTATTACAAAGTTGTAATCATCAAGACAGTATGTTACTGGCACACAAACAGACACATAGATCAATGGAACAAAACAGAGAACCCAGAAATGGACCATTAGTTCTATGGTCAACTAATCTTTGACAAAGCAGGAACAAATATCCAGTGGAAAAAAGACAGTCTCTTCAACAGATGGTGTCGGGAAAACTGGACAGCCACATGCAGAAGAATGAAACTAGACCATTTTCTTACACCATACACAAAAATAGACTCTAAATGGATGAAAGACCTAAATGTGAGACAGGAATCCATAAAAAACCCTAGAGGCCACAGACAGCAACCTCTGTGACCTCAGCCACAACAATTTCTTGCTAGACATGTCTCCAGAGGCAAGAGAAACAAAGGCAAAAATGAACTATTGGGACTTGTCAAAATAAAAATCTTTTGCATAACAAAGGAAACAGCTGATAAAACCCAAAGACAACTGACAAAATGGGAGAAGATATTTGCAAATTTCTTATCAGATAAAGGGCTATTATCCAAAATCTATAAAGAACTTATTAAACTCAACACCCAAAAAAACAAATAATCCAATCAAGACCTGGGCAAAAGACATGAAGAGACATTTCTCCAAAGAAGACATCCAAATGGCCAACATGAGAAATTTCTCAACATCACTTGGCATCAGGGAAATACAAATCAAAGCCGCAATGAGATACCACTTCACACCAGTCAGATGGCTAAAATTAACAAGTCAGGAAACAACAGATGTTAGTGAGGATGTGGAAAAAGGGGAACACTCTTACACTGCTGGTGGGAATGCAAGCTGAGGCAGCCATTCTGGAAAACAGTGTGGATGTCCCTCAGAGAGTTGAAAATAGAGCTACCCTAGGACCCAGCAATTGCATTACTGGGTACTCACTCCAAATATACAAATGCAGTGATCTGAAGGGGCACCTAAACCCCAATATTTATAGCAGCAGTGTCCGCAGTAGCCAAACTATGGAAGGGGTGCAGATGCTCATTGACAGACAAATGGATAAAGAAGATGTGGTATACATACACAACACACAAACACACACACACACACACATACACACACACACACACACACACACAATGGAATACTACTCAGCCATCAAAAAAACCTGAAATCTTGCTATTTGCAACAATGTGGATGAACTAGAGGGTATTATGCTAAGCGAAATAAGTCAATCAGAGAAAGACAACTATCATATGATCTCATATGTAGAATTTAAGAAATAAAACAGGGGATCATAGAGGAAGGAAGAGAAAAATACTAGAGGAGGAAGACAAGAAAGACAGGCATTGGGTCAAAATAAGGAATAGGTACACACCTTAACATTTTTACTATTGCCTTCATTTAAATAAATGTTAGTTTCAACTATGAATTATTTCAAACATATAGAAAAGTACAGAGAATAATACAGTTGACCCTTGAAACTTGGTTAACAGGACCAACACCTGCACAAAAATCCATGCATAACTTTTGACTCCCCCAAAACTTAACTACTTTAGCCTACTCTTGACCAGAAGCCTTACTGATAACATAACAGTTGATTAAAACATATTTTGCATGTTATATATTTTAAACACTATATCCTTAGAAAAAAGTAAGCTAGTGTAAAGAAAATGTTATTAAGAGAAACATAAGGAAGAGAAAATACATACTTACAGTGCTATATTATATTTTTTGAAAAAAAATACAGGATGCCTAGGTGGCTTAGTTTGTTAAGCAACTGCCTTCAGCTCAGGTCATGATCCCTGAGTCCTGGGATTGAGTCCCCCATCATGCTCCCTGCTCAGCGGGTAGCCTTCTTCTCCCTATTGTCTCTGCTCCAGCACTCTCTCACTATCACTGCCTCTCTCTCTCTCCAATAAATAAATAAAATCTTTAAAAAAATAAAAGAATAAAGAAAAGAATCGGCATAAAAGTGGGCCCACACAGTTCAAAACTGTGCTGTTCAAGGGTATAACAAAACACCAAGTACTCTCCCCCCAATTTAACAAATGCTGATATTTAGCAATATTTGATATTATTTATTTCTACTTTTTAATTTATTTGACACAGAGAGTACAAGCATAAGCCAGGGGAGTGGCAGAGGGAGAAGAAGAAGCAGGTTCCCCACCAAGGAGGGATCCTGATGCAAGGCTCAAACCCAGGACCCCAGGATCATGACCTGAGCCAAAGGCAGACCCTTAACCAATTGAGCTACCGAAGCACACCGATATTTGGCAATATTTGCCTCAGATATTTATACAATAAAATGTAGCAGATACAAATAAATAAAGACACAAATGAGGTGTTTGAGATATCATTCCTGACCTCATTTGGAAAATCACAGAGGATGACATCCATTTTCCATTTTCTTTAATTTTTAGTGTTCTATTAAATTCTGTTTAATTTATTAATTTCTTTACTCTTGAACAATTATATCACTTCAAATTTTTGCTAATACAACAAAGCTTCACTGTTTTTTTCTTTTTTTATTGTTACTTAAATTTTTTTTCCAGTGTTCCAAGATTCATTCCCCATTCCCCACACCCAGTGCTCCACGCTTTAAGTGTCCCCAGTACCCACCACCAGGCTCTCCCATCCCTCCACCCCCCTCCCTCCAAATCCCTCAGTTTGTTTCTGTGTCCAAAGTCTCTGTTGTTTTGTTTCCCTCCCTGGATTACCCTAGTTCCCATTTACTTTCCTTCTCCCACTGTCCTCCAGGTTACCCCTCATGCACCGCAAGTAAGTGAAACCATGCAATACTTGACTTTCTCTTCTTGGCTTATTTCACTCAGCATAATCTCTTCCAGTCCAGCCCATGTTGCTACAAAAGTTGGATATTCATCCTTTCTGATGGAGGTGTAGTATTCCATTGTATATATGGACCACATCTTCTTTATCCATTCATCTGTTGATGGGCACCTTGGCTCTTTCCACAGTTTGGCGATTGTGGCCATTGCTGTGATGAACATTGGGGTGCATATGGCCCTTCTTTTCACTACATCTGTATCTTTGGGGTAAATGCCCAGTAGTGCAATTGCAGGGTCAAAGGGTAGCTCTATCTTTAATTTTGTAAGGAATCTCCACACTGTTTTCCAAAGCGGCTGCACCAGTTTACATTCCCACCAACAGTGTAAGAGAGTTCCCCTTTCTCTGCAGCCTCTCCAACACTTGTTGTTTCCTGTCTTATTAATTTTGGCCATTCTGACTGGTGTAAGGTGGTATCTCAGTGTGGTTTTGCTTTGAATTTCCCTGATAGCTAATGACGCTGAACATTTTTTCATGTGTCTGTTAGCCATTTGTATATCTTCTATAGAGAAGTGCCTCTTCATGTCTCTTGCCCATTTTTTGATGTGTTCATCTTCTTTTTGGGTGTTTGAGTAGTTCTTTATAGATCTTGGATACCAGCCCTTTGTCTGTAGTGTCATTTGCAAATATCTTCTCCCATTCTGTGGGTTGCTTCTTTGTTTTGTTGATTGTTTCCTTTGTTGTACAGAAGCTTTTTATTTTGATGAAGTCCCAGAAGTTCATTTTCACTTTTGTCTCCTTTGCCTTTGGAGATGTGTCTTGAAAGAAGTTGCTGTGGCCGATATCAAAGAGGTTACTGCCTATGTTCTCTTCCAGGATTTTTATGGATCCCTGCCTCATGTTGAGGTATTTCATCCATTTCGAGTTTGCTTTGTGTATGGTGTAAGAGAATGGTCTAGTTTCATTCTTCTATTTGTAGCTGTCCAATTTTCCCAGCACCATTTATTGAAGAGACTGCCTTTTTTCCACTGGATATTTTTTCCTGCTTTGTCAAAGATGATTTGACCATAGATTTGTGGGTCCATATGTGGGCTCTCCACTCTCTTCCATTGGTCTATTTCTCTGTTTTTGTGCCAGTACCATGCTGTCTTGGTAATCACAGGTTTGTAATAAAGCCTGAAGTCGGGTAATGAGATGCCCCCAGCTTTGTTTTTCTTCTTCAGCAATTCCTTAGCGATTCGGGGTCTTTTTTGGTTCCATATAAATTTTAGGATTGTTTGTTCCAACGTTTTGAAGAATGTCGGTGGAATTTTGATCGGAATGGCATTGAAGGTATAGATTGCTCTGGGCAGTATAGACATTTTGACAATGTTTATTCTTCCGATCCATGAGGATAGAATGCTCTTCCATCTTTTTGTGTCATCTACAATTTCTTTCATGACTGTTCTGTAGTTCCTCGAGTACAGATCCTTGACTTCCTTGGTTAGGTTTATTCCTAAGTATCTTATAGTTTTTGGTGCTATAGTAAACGGAATCGATTCTCTGATTTCCCTTTCTATTTTTTTGTTGTTAGTGTATAAGAATGCAACTGATTTCTGCGCATTGATTTTGTATCCTGCCACGTTACCAAATTGTTGTATGAGATCTAGTAGTTTGGGGGTAGAGTCTTTTGGGTTTTCCACATAGAGTATCATGTCATCTGCAAAGAGACAGAGTTTGACTTCCTCTTTGCCAAGCTGGATACCGTTTATTTCTTTCTGTTGTCTGATTGCTGTTGCTAGGACTTCTAACACTATGTTGAACAGTAGTGGTGAGAGTGGACATCCTTGCCTTGTTCCTGATCTCAGAGGAAAGGCTGTCCGTTTTTCCCCATTGAGGATGTTATTCGTTGTGGGTTTTTCATAGATAGATTTTATGAGGTTGAGAAATGTTCCCTCTATCCCTGTACTTTGAAGAGTTTTGATCAGCAACGATGTTGTATTTTGTCCAATGCCTTTTCTGCATCAATTGAGAGTACCATGTGGTTTTTCTCTCTTCTCTTTTTGATTCGTTCTATCACGTTGATTGTTTTGCGAGTGTTGAACCACCCCTGCATCCCTGGGTTAAAACCCACCTGGTCATGGTGGATAATCTTTTTAATGTATTGTTGGATCCTGTTAGCAAGGATCTTGTTGAGAATCCTGGCATCCGTATTCATCAGCGATATTGGTCTGAAGTTCTCCTTTTTGATGGGGTCTTTGTCTGGTTTGGGGATTAGAGTGATGTTGGCTTCATAGCAAGAGTCTGGAAGTTTTCTTTCCGTTTCTATTTTTTGAAAGAGCTCCAGGAGAATAGGTGTTATTTCTTCTTTGAATGCTTGGTAGAATTCCCCAGGGAAACCGTCTGGGCCTGGACTCTTGTTTTTGGGGAGGTTTTTGATCACTGCCTCAATCTCATTACTAGATATAGGTCTATTCAGATTGTCAATGTCTTCCTGTTTCAGTCTTGGTAGTTTATAGGTTTCTAGGAATGTATCCATCTCTTCTAGGTTGTTAAACATATTGGCATATAATTGTTGATAGTAATTTCTGATGATTGTTTCTATTTCCTTGCTGTTAGTCATGATCTCTACGCTTTCATTCATAATATTATTAAAGGGTCTTCTCCCTTTTCTTTTGGATTAGTTTGGCCAATGGTTTATTGATCTTATTGATTCTTTCAAAAAACCAGCTTCTAGTTTCATTGATGCGTTCTACTGTATCTCTAGTTTCTGATTCATTCATCTCTGCTCCAATCCTTATTTGTTCCCACCTTGTGTGGGGGGTTGGTTTAATTTTTTGTTGCTTTTCCAGTTCTTTAAGGTGTCATGAGAGTTGGTGTATTCAGGATTTTTCAATTTCTTTGAGTGAGGCTTGGATGGCTATGAATTTCCCCCTTAGGACTGCCTTTGCTGTATCCCATAGGTTTTGGATCGATGTATCTTCATGCTCATTGGTTTCCATGAAGTGTTTCAGTTCTTCTTTGATTCCTTGGTTGATCCACATATTGTGTGGATCCTGAGTAGATTCGTCTTTAGCTTCCAAGTGTTTGATTTTCTCCTGAACTTTTTATGGTGATTGAGTTCCAGTTTCATGGCATTGTGGTCAGAGAATATGCAGGGAATAATTTCAATCTTCTGGTATCGGTTGAGCCCTGATTTGTGACCTAGTATGTGGTCTATTCTGGAGAAAGTTCCATGTGCACTTGAGAAGAATGAGTATTCTGCTGTTTTAGGGTGAAATGTTCTGAATATATCTATGAGATCCATCTGGTCCAATGTATCATTCAAGGCTCTTGATTCTTTGTTGATTTTCTGTTTAGATGATCTGTCCATTGCTGAGAGTGGTGTGTTAAGATCTCCTACGATTAGTGTATTTGCATCAATATGATTCTTTATTTTGTTTAACAGTTGGCTTATGTAGTTGGCTGCTCCCATGTTAGGGGCATAAATATTTACAATTGTTAGATCTTCTTGATGTATAGACCCTTTAAGAATGATGTAGCGTC
>PITA01018979.1:0-38870 GCA_004023965.1 Spilogale gracilis | reverse complement strand
TTGATCGGAATGGCATTGAAAGTGTAGATTGCTCTGGGCAGTATAGACATTTTGACAATGTTTATTCTTCCGATCCATGAGCATGGAATGCTCTTCCATCTTTTTGTGTCTTCTTCAATTTCTTTCATGAGTGTTCTGTAGTTCCTCGAGTATAGATCCTTGACTTCTTTGGTTAGGTTTATTCCTAAGTATCTTATGGGTTTTGGTGCTATAGTAAATGGAATCGATTCTCTGATTTCCCTTTCTATTTTTTTGTTGTTGGTGTATAAGAATGCAACTGATTTCTGCGCATTGATTTTGTATCCTGCCACATTACCAAATTGTTGTATGAGATCCAGTGGTTTGGGGGTAGAGTCTTTTGGGTTTTCCACATATAGTATCATGTCATCTGGTCCTCAAATTCTTTAGGATAAGTTTCCGTATGTGTAAGGTGGGATACTTGACCTACCTCACTGGGATGGTGTGAAGATAAAAGGCTTTGCCACAGCACTTGGGGGGAATTAAAGAGTCAATAAATGTCAGCGGTGGTTTCTTCTTTCCACAAATCCCTGAGGGTTATGGTGCTGAAAGTAGGCCATGCTACACGGTCTAGGAGGGTGGATGGCATCACACAGGCAATTACAGCAGAATGACTATTTGGGAGGGGGGCATATGCCAACAGGGGAACCCACAGCTGTGCTGCTTAACGATACAAGCTAAGGACAGCTGAACTTGAGTGGACTTCATGGTGGTCCCTCTGAATCTCACCTTTCTCCAGCAACTCCAAAGGGAACTAAATTCGAAAGGGCTGACATGCTCAAGTGTCACCATGTCTTGCAGCCCAGGGCAAGCAATGAACTTGGCAAAGTGGAGCTGCTGTCTTGGCAGAGTGGGTAAAAGGTTTCAGGTCACTGTTGTATTTCAGGAGAAAATCAAGGGTTGGCAAGCTGCAAAGAGAGACATTTGAGGATCCCAGTCTCTAAGAGCTGCTCCATGCTGACTGTGGCTGGCAAGAAAACCATCTCTCTTGTCCAGCGGACTGTCACTTCAGGACTTTCATACAGTGCTCTTTAGCATCTCAACTGTTAGACAAACACCCTGAATCATCATATCCCCAGGAAAAATCCAGACGTGCAGAGTCCTCACAAGGAGCCAAGAAGGAATCCCTGCACAATTTTTTCTTGCATCATTTGGTTATGGGTTGGATTGTGTCCCCAAAAGCTATATGCTGTAGTCCAACCCCCCAGTATGTGACTGCATTTGGAGACAGGATCTCTAAAGAAGTAATGAAGGTAAAAGAACCCATTAGAGTGGCCCTAATCCAATATGACTCGTGTCCTTACAAGAAGAGGAAATTTGATTGGGGTGCCTATATGACTTAGTTGGTTAAGCACCCGACTCTTGATCTCGGCTCAGGTCTTAATCTCATGGTCATGAGTTTGAGTCCCATGTTAGGCTCCTGGGTGTGGAGACCACTTTGAAAAATAAAAATAAAAATAAAAAATAAAAAATAAAATTTTTATTTTTATAAAAATAAAAAAGAGGAAATTGGACACACACAGCTACAGAGGGATGACCATTTGAGACACAGTGAGAAGACGGCCATCTACAAGCCAAGGAGGAAGGTCTCAGAAAAACAAACAACACTAACAAACAAAAACCCTGTCTATACCTTGATTTTGGACCTCAGCCTCCAGGAGTATGAGAAAATAAATTTCTGTTGTTTAGGCCACCCAGCCTGGGTACCTTCTTAGGATAGCCATAGCAAGCCATAGCCTATGCATTACACATAGGAACAATTGCTTTTCCTTCTCAGATTTGAAGGGCATTTGGCAGAAATAGTGATCATTTACCCTCTCTTGAAAAAGCCTCAGGATTAGAAGAGACTTTTGTGATTTAGAAGAAATGTATACTTTTAAAAATATAACCTTAACTAATACAATCCATCAGTAAAAATACCACAGCTATCCGATGAGTGCAAACATCACTGCATTTGAAATCAGGGGTTATGGGTGATCTTGCAGTTATCTCTCACTCTCCATCCTATTTATTTCTTTTTCTCCCCCAAGATGTTTTGGTCACCTGTTGTTTCCATCTAGCAAGTAGAGAGAGTTCCCATCATCTAGTTTATTTCTATACCTTGTTTTGGTAGATCAGCGACAAGGAATGCCTAATAGTCATAGATCTGATAAATGGTTACAAATGGTAATATTTTAAACAACAATCTTATAATCTCAGAAACTCTTCAATTAAATTTACCCCAAAGTTTAAAAGATAGAAGACTTCTATTTCTAAGTTGAAACTCTAGCGATATTTTACAACTACTTGCATTTTTATTAGAAATGCTGGAAGCATTAACAGTAACATAATGGACAGCTACAAATCAGCCCTAGTCTTGCCTGGCCTTTAACTGAGTTCAGCACATGCAGAGAGCAATCCAATGGTGTCTTGCTCAGTTTCAGGTGTATGGACATGTATTTAACATTAACAAAAATCAAACCTGAAAATTAAATTAAATTCAGACCAGTTAAAAGAGAAAGTGCGAAGTTATACATTTGGGGAGGTACTTTATAAGGTACTTTATCTAGTCCAAGGGCACTTGCTTAAATCCCTCCCAGCTTACTGTTATTGATGAATGTCATAAGTAGCCCATCTATGTTACTGAGGAAATGCTGGCTAGTATAGGTCTTCAGTCAAACAAAAACAAAAACAAAAAAAACTCATTACTTCCTCACCTCTTTTATTTCTAAAAGTTTCAAGAGATTTTTCAGGGGGTGAGGGTTTGGGGACAATGAGCCCATGACCTATAACTAGCTACGACATCTGAGTCAATCTTCTACAGAAAATAACAGCATATCCGTACCAACCTGCAGTTACTACTGGAGGTCTGCAATATATGTATACAGCAAATATTATCTTTAGACTACAGAAATAATATCACGTGGGCCCAGGGGCCCAGGTACTAGCATTTTTCAAAACACCCATTTTGTTCTCCTAGCCAGCCTCTACTCGGGGGACCCAGCAGACGACCCTTCTGGAAACACGCTGAGGGATGGATGCCCACGGCACACCCAGTACTCCTGGCCAGATCAACTGTGTATCACGTGCTCACCCAGGCTCAGCTGTATCTGTCCCCAGGTTTGTTTATGTCAGCTGGGCATGCAACTGTGGTCTCCTAAAATGCAACATCAAGAGATGAAACAGTGAGTAGAAAGAGAAGTGATTTCTAAAAAAACTAAGACAAATGCTTGGGAAGCTTCCATAAAGCAAGTTGTTTAAAGAAACCGTTGTCATAATAGGCGTGGACAAGACCACTGTAAAAGACTGAAAAGCCATAAAAATACAATATCTGGCACTCAGATTGCTTTGCTAATATCCTTGCTCCACTCTGAAGAAATAAGAACAAGCTACACACATGATAAGATCGTAGATCAACATGCTTAGGAAAGATCATGACCTAGGGAACTCAAAGCAGGTTGGTTAGGGAAACACACAGTCTCGTATGCTGGTAAGAGCGATGCATAAATACAAAGTACATGCAAAAGCATTAGTGAGCTCAGAGTTAGTTTTCATTATCCAACTTTGGGGTCTAATTGCTGGGGTTATAGTTCAAGCTCTTCCGCTTAAAAGCCGTGTGACCTTGGAGGAAATTACGCAGCTTCTCTGAGCCATCTCTCTGTATCTGTACCAGAGCGCTACTGGCAATTCCCACTTGTGAAGCTACTGGGCTCTGGACCTCAGCCACAGAAACGATCTGTGTTAATTATCACTGTTTCTGTTCTAGGAACAAGTGCTACCTCCACGAGGACACTGAAAGTACAGCCACCATCGGGTGCCGGGAGGGCCGGGCAGTAATGGCTTTTTCTTGTTTTTTAAATGAGTCGCAACTTAAAAATGACTGGGAACCACTCTGTAAAGACAGGTACAGCAACACAGCGGCCTGACCAGCAGAGGCTGCCCACTGAGCAAGGAAAGCCAGATGAGTCCATGGCTTAAGGTCAATCATTGGTACTTTAAGGCCACCAAAATGTTTACTTTTTCACCATTTAAGTAAATGAAGGCTGCAAAAAATTTTAAGTCAGACTGACTTTGCTTATTAGAAAATGCATTCTGAACAAATCTTTTTTTTTTTTTCCTAACGGTACTGGAGCAGTAGTTTAAAAAAACAATAATCCCTCTGAGACCTCCTGCTTGGAAAGACATGGTGCTTTTAGCACAAGCTAAGAAAGATGAAGTATGGATGTCACCTACCAACTGTTGGGTCAGCAAACATGATTCAGATCCTGGGAACACAGTGAAACCTCACTCCAAATGCGTGTGGCCTTAAATGCGGCAATGTGAACATTGTCTTGGCCGGGATAGTGAGTTTCAGGACCTTACTGTGGTCTCCAGATAAAATAATCGAAGGCCCAGCTTAATAGCTTAATCAGGTAATAGCTGAACCGAAATAGAATTTTCAAGAAACAGGACCATTGGAAACAAATGCTAAAGCAACAGAGGTAGGGAGCTGTGCTTGGTAATGAAAACCCAGGGTTTCTTTAGCAGTTTGTTAGAAGAATTCAAGACAGTTCTTTACAAGGAAACCTCTACTCCCCAGGGTTCCTCTCCAGCTGTTGGGCAGCTGTCAATCAAAATACTGCAGTAGGAGTTGCTCTCCCGACCACACCTGCAGACAGTCACAAGCAGCTGGGTCAGGAAGTTCCAGGAGTTCCTAACCAGGTGTGTGAGGATGATGAAGCGGGGCATTTTTGTGGCATTTGCTGGATGTTTCGATGCCAGCAGTCACTGGTGTGAATCCCATTCAACTGTGCGTCCTTACACCCAGACCAGGGTGTCTAGGATGAGCACATCAAATTTTAAGTGAAATGCATCATTTTGTTATTGGCAGAGATGGTTATTAAGGAATTCTGAGACAAAATCTTGTGTAAAGTAGGGTAATTTTGAGGTAAAAATAACACACTGCAAATAACACTTACCTCAATACTATTCTCTACTGTTTGTGCAAACCTGCTGTGCTCCCTACCTGAATATTTCAGATGATGAGTCTTGGCAGTGAGCCAACCTGGACCCCTGAGTGCCAGGAATGGCAGGGGCCTGCTGACTTTCAACATGAAGGCCACCATGCACTTACCACTCAGACCTGACCCTCCTCTCCACATTAGCTCCCTCCCAGCCACCTGACTTGGTCCTAGCCCCACATCCATCCCCTATTTGAGGACTTCATACATCTCCAGAGCCCAGCAGACAGGTACCAGATCCCTGTGCTTAAGCTTCACTTCCTCCCTCATAGCCCAGCTGGTAGGTACCAGTAGATGTGTCCCCTGGTCAGACTGTGAGCCCCTTAACCGCAGGGTGGGCTCTCCCTGTGTCCCCAACCCACTGAGGGAGGGGATGAAGAGGGGGTACACAATCAATGTTGAATTAGATTCATCTAAGTGTCTTTTAATAAAAATCGCTGCCTCAAAGCCCCCAAATATGTCCTTGTTATATAGGTAATTGATACTAAAAAGGAAGTGGCCCCATCAGACACCTGGTTTGCACCAACGACAGACCACAGGGCCTCTTCCTCCATCCACTATGGACTGAGACTCTCCCTGTCCAGAGGGAGGCAAGAGTAGAGGGGAGGGGTCAGGCCGGCAAGTTGCATCATGTCAACACAATGTACAGGCATGCGGGCTAGCCTGGGTTCCTTAGCCACCTCTGAGCCTGACCTCTAGGAATCCACAGGATTAATCCCCCCAACATCCAGAACACAGGCATGGCTCTCCAGTCATTGCTGCTAAAAGATGATCTCATCCCCACCCACTCCCCCTTCTTCCCATCCCTATCCTTTGTAGCCTAGACTCTGCAACTCAACTTTCTCAAACTGTACCCTCTACCCACCTCCAGGACCTGCTCCAAGTGCCTCTCCCTACTCTGGCAGCTAGAAGAGCCTGGTAATAGGTAAGTCACCAACCTTTGCTTTTAATCCTCTGTGGCCTCCTGCTAAAATAAGAGCCCTAGAGGCCCCATCCATCTGGCCCTGCCTTTCCCTCGCCCTATTGCCCCCTCCCCAACTCCCCACCACCCAAAACTCTGGCTTTCTGTCTAGAACAAGCACCCTCAGGGCCTTTGCACTTGCTGGTTCCTCTAGGGAGTATCTTTCCCCCCAGCTTTTTCTAAGCCTGGGTCCTTCTCATCCATCAGCTTTAGCTGAGGCCTTCCTTGGCCACCATCCATCTCCACAGGCTTCTCTTCAACTCACCTCCATCCTCTGCAGCATTCACCACTATCTGTAATTATGTATTAGGTATTGTGTTGTCCAGCTCCCCACCTAACATGAGAGCAGGGACTATATCTCGTTATTAGGAGTCTGAAGCAGAACCTGGTACCTAGCAAGAGCTCAAAAAGTATCTGTTGAAGAAATAAATAATAGAGGAATGAAAACCCCTGGGAGAAGCAATACTATCAAACCTCCAAAATCAGATCCCAAACAGGCCCATCTTGTAAGACAAACTAACATCTCTTCATTTGGTGAAATAAAGGCAGCCTCGTGCACACACCAGGACTTCCCTTCAGTCACACCATCCCCTCTTATTAATCCACAGCAGTCTTATTACCGACCACCTTTCCCTCTGGAAATCACCGAGAACTCCTTGGCTCACCAAACCGGAACTCTACCTTGGAGCTGAGCCAAGATCACAGACTCACATTGGAGGGGCTGGGTAGAGAGGCCCTGATACCCTCTGGATGACTCTATCTCTGGCCATAAGCCCTGTCCTTCGGAGGAACAAAACCAGGAAGGGAGCAGAGGCCTCCCAGGGCCTGACGCAGCCCTAGGAGTCCAGGTGAGGCCCTGAGGCCTGGCCACCCTAAGGCCTAAGACAGGGAGGAAACAGCAGGTGGGCCAAGGGTCAGTCAAAGGACACGGTGTTTGGGAAAAGACACTTCCACTCCCTGTCCTAAAATCAGACGAAGCCTGGCTTCAAATCCTGACCGCAATCCACATTTCTGAAGGCCACACAGATGCTGTTTCATCGCTCTGTACCTCAGTTTCCACAGTCAAAACAGTTTTCCTTATTTCTGCTCTAACAGGGTTGCTGGCCATTTTGCCTCAGATGTTATGCCTGGCTGTGTCTACTCACTGTTCAATCTCCCAGGATAAGCTCATTATTCGGATGGGAAAATGCAACCCGAAATCAAAGACACTCAGTGACTTTCCCCCCAAAATCTGGGTTTCTCAGACTATTTTGAGGTTGAGTCACACAAGCTGATTCACATTTACTTCACATTAAGATTTCACATTTCACATACTTCACATTAACTTCAAATAAGAGGGCAAGCCGACTCCTGCATTTAGCCTCCGCATGTACACAGCAGCTACTCCATACATGGTTTTCAGTGAATGAATCAAGCGACAAGATGGCTTGTGTCTACATGGATCCTACTAATCAGGTCTGATCAACTAAAATCCCGTTTCTTACAAGGTGCTAATTCACCTTGTGCTTTGATGCTGCAGACCGATATGTGACAAGAAAACAGATTTAGAGAGTTGTAAAGCTGAAGACTTTGACAGGTTCCCTTCTGATGGAGGCATGGGGAAATGTGCAAGTGGGATATCAAACCTCTTTATTTTTTTTTTTGGAGATTGTCAAAGTCAGCTCCTCCAAGGCTTATGCTTCCATAAACCAAAGGGACTTTTCAAAATAGAACAGCTACTCAACAAAAAGCAAAAATTAAAAATTAATCTTCATTCCATATGTGGGCTGTCACCAAATTTTGCAAGGATGTTTAGCAGAAGCATTCCTCTTTTTGTTTTGCCTCATAAACACTGGATAAGGAGAAATGTTGCCTAAGACTGAGATTTGGCAAAGGAATCTGATGAACCCATCAACTCTGTGCCACAGGATGATGTCCTTGAAGATTCCTGGTGATTGCATGATTAGCTAGTTCTCTGCTGTCCTACCTCAGTCTTCGTGCAAAACTCAGTTTCTTGTAGCTCACACGTGCCTGTCCATCCAGCAGCAGCCTCTCAGTTCAAGAAAAGATCCTAACCCTGAAGGTCCCACCCCAGCACCCTTTAGGTGAAGAAAGAAAACCCCCAGAAAGGAAAATGAAGAGCTAGCTAGCTATTCACTTTACAAAAGAAGTTATTTCTTTTTTTTTCCTTTTTTTCCCAAGGTTTGTTTTTTTTTTTTCTTTCATTAGTTACATTTAACAGATGGGAAAACTGAGACTTGGAAAGGTTAAGGAATTTCACAGATTTTATACAGAAAGGCAGGTCCAAGGTTTTTTTTTTTTTTTTTTTTTTAATGTCTTTGCAATGGATTTATTTTCTTAAATGTTACTAGAACACAAATTGGCAAGTGCCCTTGATCGGGCAGAGGGCAGGATGCCTGAACAAGAGGTAGGGTAAAGGTGGCATGCTTACAAAACACAGCATGCCGGTAAAGAGCACGGGACTAAAGTGAGAAGGTCTGGGTCTTAGTCCCAGCTGAGTCACTAACGAGCTATGGGACAGAGACCAGTCATTTAACTCCTTTGGTTTTAGTTTCCTCACCCAGAGATGGAGAATCATTACTAAAAACAAACATTACCTCCTTCTCAGGTTAATGGGGAAACCAAATGAATATGAAGTATCAAAAAATACGAACAAGACTTGTATTATAAATACACATGTACGAAAATAAGAATCACCTAGAAAATTACCAGCATCCATTTTTCTCCAACTACATGTACTTCCTCTTACTAATAAAGGGATCGATTGGAATGCGAGAGATTTTTGTGAATCAGGATGAACACACAGGTCCTGGGGAATGTACCCTGTGTTCTGAGGACATGTGACTCCCTCTAGAACAGGCAGCCATCTTTGGGTGCCCTGGGACAGTCACAGAGACAGATGGATCCAGTCCAGCTCTACAGGGGATCAAGCCCTAAGCCTATTACTATATGTTGACCAGAAACTAGTAAGATGCTTGGAGTGCCCAGAATACCCTGAACACATTGTGAACAGGCAAAAGAAACCACAAAGTCACAGGACAACATAGGCGGCCAAGTGTGAGAAACACAGTGGGGATATAGGTCACCTTCCTGGTTATTTATAGGGGTCTCCTCCATCCTACCAGGTCTGGGTAAGTTCTTCTAGCACACTCACCTGAGGACAGCAGTTAAATAACTTCAACAAAACACCATCCCTCCAGGAAATCCAAAGAAGAAACACCAGGAAAAGTCCTAACTCCACGTGGGACAAGAGTTGCTAGTGCTCTCCTCAGTGTGCACTTGGCTGACCCAAGTCTACACTGCAGAGCAGAGACCACTCTGAGGCCAAACTGCCCCTGCTCTCTCTTCCATTCCCTACCCATCACATTCATCTGTTCTAGAAGCAGAGTAAGTCCCTCAAACTCTGGCCAGAAAGTGCATTGTGAGGTTGGACAGCTACAGGGATGATCAGAACAAAGAAAACGCGGTACCTGGAAAGTTCTGCGTGGATTCACAGACCTTGTCGGAAAAGCCAGGACACGACCAGGTGCTTTACAGAGCAAACCATGGGAAAAGCTGACTGCCCAACAAATAGTAAAATGGGGCTCAAAATTCAGTGTGCACCAGAACCACCCGGAGAGCATGTGGAAACACAGAAACCCAGGGCTTTGGAGTCCGTAGCTGACGCTGATGCAGGTCCAGACACCACACTTGAAAAATCACTGTCATAGTAAATGGGCAAAAGCTGCCCAGTCTGTCATTCTCCCTGGGGCTACTTCGGATCATGATTCCCCCCCCCCCACCCCCGCACCTCACCTCCCAATAGAACCTTAAGAAAACTCAAGGTAGAAATCAAACAGCCATCCCTTCCCTTCCCTTCCCTCCCTTTTCCCCTCCAAACACCTATGTTGCTAATGGATGAAGAGAAAAATTATCAACCCATTCCTGATAAACATCACCCAGCGCTGAGGCTAGTTCTCACCTGTGTACAAGACGATTTTACAAAAGGAGTGAGCTACAGTGCAAAATAGGGGACACAGCCATGCAGGCGGAGCGCCCAGGAGCTCTCCCGGTCCAGTTTTCTGACCTCCTGCACGGTCCCTCAGTCCTGTGATGAGAGTGTGCCACAGGAACAGTGCCAGGGAAACGGTGTGACCTGGTTTTCTCCTCACTCATTTATCCCGATGCTCTGCCACAATGCACCGCGACTGCCTGCTGCAGACAGTCACTAAACTGTTGCCCCGCCAAGCTCACGGATAAGCCAGGGCAAGGGAAAGCAGCCAGTGGTCACAAACACACCACATGTCCGGCGGGCGGCAGCGCACAATCCCTCAAAACAAGGATCAGAGGATTTCTGATGGAGACGAGACGATTAAAAGTATTTCTTTCCTTCCCAAAGCTGATTACATGATACACTACACAATTTTACTAACAGCAGGAGTTATTGCTACAATCGTATTGTTTTGTTTTATGGCGGGGTGGGTAACAGAAGTTCCAACAGAGAGCAGCATTGTGAATAATGCAAACACACTGGGATAAGAGCCCTTCCTACAAGTCTCTTCCCCTGTGGTTCAAATGGGAAAATCTGGCCAATATTCACCACATGTCAGTCTGACCTTTCCTGGCTATGGGACAAGAGAGGTTACATACATTTGGGGTTGCAACTGGGGGCCTGAACACCAACTTCAGGCTAAATAAGGAAAAAGAATGAGGAGTGATTCATTCACAGCATTTTGGTGAATATATACAGCATATGTATTTGCGAATACCTGCCCTTTCAGACGATATTGTGTACACAAATAGGCATGTTTGGTGAGACAAATGTGACTTTCCCTCTCATTAAAAAAAAAAAAAAAAGAATCCAACTAGGTCTTTCTCATATGCAAAACCGTGCAATAGTTCCCAGGCCTCGGAGTGCCTGATCTGATGTAAACCCCACAAAGTCTTCTGAGTAAAACAGCATTCTCCAAAGCAATAACACCAACCCAATCTCCACTTACCCCCCAAACTAGGCACTGATCTCATAAATACCATGTTCAAGATATGGGCCACAAGCCTGAATGGCTGTATTCAGAAAATTCTAGAGCAGGAGAGCTCAGCTACAGGTGACAGTATTGATGGGGGCCTCAAAAACGCTGATTAAATAATCTTATCCTCTCCCTACCCCCGAAAAAGCCCACTCATTTACATGCCAGATGAGACCATGCAAGGACTGCCTTCACACCCAACATCCCCGCCCCCCCATGGTTCTCACCCTCACCTGTTTTCCAGGAGGGTCATGCACACCACTTCTCGCACCCCAGGGTTGTTGGCCTTCTCCACCGAGCAGCCCTGCAGGTTCCAGGTGGCTAGCCTCAGCACTGGTCGCCCATCCCTCGTGCCTCCAAAGGCCTCCACAGAAGGGCGGGTGGAGATGATCTGGGTGGGCCCCCCTGGTGGCAGGTCCAGGTCCTCACTCTGCAGGCTCAGCGAGGTAGGGCTGGGGTGAGGCTTGGCGGTGAAGGTCAGGCCTCCATTGGTGTGGGTAGAGGGGGGCCTGGACCTCTCTGCAAACACCTGGTGTCGGATCCTGTCGAGGAAGGCAGCATTGATACCGCCCATCCTCACCAGGTCCTCAACGCTACGGAAGGGCCCATGCTCGCGGCGGTAGTCCACGATGCTGACCGCCATCTTCTCCGTGAGGCCGCGTATGCTCATGAGCTGAGCCGGGGTGGCTGTGTTGATGTTGACACGCGGGGTGAGGGGCACGGTGGTGGCCAGGTGGTGAGGCTGCTGCTCAGCCAGCAGGTCCCGCCGCAGGGAGCTGGGAGAGTGCTGCGCTGAGCTGCCCTTACTGCTCACGCAGATCTCAAACTTGACCTGCTCCAGTTTGGTGGCGCCCACGCCACTGACCAGCGCCAGGTCCTCCACCTTTTTGAAGCCACCAATGTACTCGCGGTACTCCACGATGCTGCGTGCCACCGCACGGGTCACACCGGGCAGGGTCATCAGTTCCTCCTCTGTGGCCATGTTGATGTTGAGTCGCTCCTGATTCACCAGTATGTTGCTGAAGTTGCAGGCCGCGCTGAACTTGCGGCTGTGGGACAGGTCCGAGGGGTCCCGTGGTATGGAGCGGTGGCAGCCCAGCGTGCTCCCCATGCTGTCCAGCGTCAGTGGCCCAGGAAGGCCTCACCACAGTGAAGGCTGGGAGGTAGCCCAATAGACCTTAATGGCACAGGAGGGAAGGTTCAGGATGCAGGGAATGAAAGAGTTACCAAACACTAAATCTCCATGCCCAGGGTGTCCAAAAGTACCTTTGACTTGGCCACCTGTAAAACAAATTAATAAACACACAAATCGATTGAATCAGTTAATCAGTTTGCATTAGCACTCCCTATCTAGAGCAGGAGTTTTAACCAGGAGTCCCAGGCTGATGGCTGTCCGTGACCTCCTGAACACACAATGAGGCTGGCCCGTATGGATTTTCCTCTGGAGAGGTCCAATTTTTGTCACATCGAGGTCCAAAAATGCTATGAGCTGCTTCGCTTGGAAAGAGACCTATCCTCATCAGCCTATATCTCTGGTCCCTTCCTCTCTCACTTCTCACAGCAATGAGGCCATCCTCCCTTAGGTGGCCCCCACCTGGACCCAGAAAGAAGGGAGAGCGCATCTCCCACGACCACCCCTCCTCCTGACACTCAGCACCACCTGCAACTTGGGAATCCCGTCCTTCTAGTGCAGGTGCCGAGAAGGGGCTTATCAACCCCCAACAGATCCGCCGCCGGTCCCCGCGCCCCACCTCTCCGCTGCTCCCCCGGGCCGTCCTTCCACCTGCGGCTCAGAAGCCTGAGCCCTACCCAGGACCGCGCGGGCCCCCTGCCTCCAATCCGGGTGCCCGCGCGTGTGTGGGTCAGTGGCTGGGCCGCCTCGGGCCGCGCGTCCCGGCTCTTTCTGCGGGAGAAACTCTCAGAGTCGCTCTCCCAGAGCCGGCAAGAGCTGCAGGGCTGCGCGGAGGCGGCAGCGGCTGCGAAATCCCACCGCCGTGGCTGCACCAAGTCTTGAGGGTGCACCTGGACTGGCGGCGTCGCGGCAGTTGCGTTGATTGAGGCGAAAAGTCCTGAGCCCGACTCGGACGCGGGATCCGCCAGAACCGCGTCGGTGCCCAGCACGAGAGCCACAGTTCCAGTTCGCCGTCTGTGTCAGAGCCAAAGTCCTGGCCGCGCCGCCGCGCCTCCGCTGGCACCACGGCCACGCCTCCCCCCGCCCCGCAACTCCTCAAGGGACTCCGGAGGGAACGTGGGGGAGGGGCCCGAGCTCCAGACCCGAGCCCGGGAGAGCGGAACCCGAGAGCGCTGGGGCGGGTCCCTGGAGTGCGGGGGCGGGGCCAGAAAGCCAGAGGGTGGAGTGCGGAGCCGGGGAGTGCGAGCGGCGGGCCCCGCTGCGCGGCGGCAGCCCGAGCGTGTGGGGGTGGAGTCGACTACGGGAGCGCAGGGGCGGGGCTACGACGGGAGGGGACGCACCCCGGGGGCGCGGAGACGAGATTTAGGGACTGAATGGGCAGGGCCGATGCTCGGGCTGTTTCGCCGGTTCACACCGAGGTTGGTTACCCTGGGTCCTGCAAGCTCCTGGGTGAGGGAGTTGCTACCGGAGACCCAGGGCTGGCTGTACGGGATGGAGGGTGTTGAGTCTTGCCCGAGGCGAGACCTGCCAAGCTGCTTTAAGGCAAGAGCCCAGGGCGCAAACACTACCAGGCCACCAGCCTGAGTTTACATCATCTTTAGGGCATGGGGCAGGGTCTGGGCACCCCTTGTGGGGAAGGAGACCTTCATGTCAGGGGCCTCACTCAGTTCCGCAGTAAAGCTGAGAACATTCCCAGAGGGGACTGAATGGGATCTTTTTAACTTCTGACCCCCAAAACTTTGTACCTCCTCTTTTCTTCCACTCGAGAATTAATTACCTTTGCACTGCTCACAGACAGATGTTCTCAAACAAGGTCAGTAACTCATTGTGCTGCTTGGAGAGGGCATTCACCACCAATTACTTAGAGATGTGTTCGAAGTCGACGCTTAATAGGTTGCTTGTTTGAATGTATTGCACAGAGTAAATACCGTTATGTTTCTGTAAGTATTAAATCTAATCATTAAGGAGGCAGAAAATGCTAGTTGGAAGGAGAGATTGCTTACCAAAATTCAGAACAGTTTTTGGATTATACCACTAAATGACAATGTAGTTAAAGATTAAAGAGCCTGCTGAATTACAGCGGATACAGGGAGCTAGAGTATTCGATTAAACAAACCATAGTTTTGAATACTTTGACCCTTTGAGGCATTTAGTGTCCTCTGAAGTTTCATGCCCCAACAAATGTGACCAATACTCTTGCTTTAAATTCCCAGAGCTAGGTCAGCAAAAACAGTAACTCTTTGGAAAGGCAAAAAGTACTTTAGATGTGAAATGAAAGGTGGCTGGGGCTTGGCAAAATGCTATTGCTTTTCTGAGGCACATTCCCCTACTGTGCATACTAGTCAGGACTTAATTGCAAGTGACAGAAATCTAAGTTACACTGGCTTAAACAAAACGAAACGAAACTGGAGGGTCTGTGTTCTTGTGTGCAAAAGTTAAGGAATAGAGCCTATATCAAGCATGGCTGCATCCAGTTAAAATGATGTCATCAGGACCTGGTCTAACTCCCTCCTTCTAGCCCCTCCACTTACCACCCCACTCTGCAAGTCCAGTTTTAACTTCAGATAAACTACATCATGCCACTCCTTTCTTCCTGGAATCCTGTTGCAATAGGAGAGAAAATGTTCAGGAAAACACGAAAATCCCTTATAGAAGAGGAAAGTCTTTGTTGAGCAGAATGCCTTGATGAGCCTTTGTGGCTGTGGACAGATAGCCTGGGGGCATGAACCAGTTGGAATAGAAGTAGAGAAATCACATATTTTATTATACAAACCAGGACACTTTACAGGGTAAAAGAGACACTACTAACTTCACTGGCACAGCAGGCATAACCTGGTTAATCTAAGCATATGTTAATCTGGTTAATTTATACATATGCGCTCCCTTGGTAGAAATGAAGCCAAGAGGTAGCAAAACCACTGGGCATTGAAACAAACAAAACCACACAACATGATGAAATTTTAAATGACTGGCCATACCAAATGTTGGTTAGGATACTGAGCAATTGAGATGCATATGTTGATGGGAGGAGTGTGGGACAGTATAACTGCTTTGGAAATCAGTATGGAAGTTTCCTAAAAAGTTAAACACTCGTCTACCATATGATCCAACCACTCCACCGTTAGGTATTTACCAAAGAGAAATGAGAACATGAAACCCAAAGACTTGTATGTGACTGTTCTAGGAGCTTTGTTAAAGCCAAAAACCAGAAGCAGCCCAAATCCCCAGTAGATGAATGGATACACAAGTAGTGGTATATGCAAAGGATGGAATACTATCCAGCAATAAGGACAAATCATTAATACACACATTATTGAAGAATCTCTAAATCATCATACTGAATGAAAGAAGCCAGCCCCCCCCCCCAATGAGGGAACATACTGCTTGATTCCATTTCTACAAAACTCTAAAAAAATAACAAGCTAATCTATACACAGAGAAAGCAGATCAGCAGTTGCTTGGTGTTGTGATGAACGAAGGAGTGGATGAAAAAGGGCATTGGGAAAATGGGCGAGGGGGTGATGAAAATGTTGGAGAAGTCACAGTTTCAGGAGTGTGTGCTTGTCAAAACAGAGAATTGGACAATTTAAATATGTACAGCTTAGTGTTCTTCAATTATGTGTCAGTAAAGTTGGAAAAAGCCTTCAAAAGATGAAAAGGACTGCTCTTTGAATTAGAAGAAAAAGCAGAACGAGAAGGAAGAAAAAAAAGAAGGCAGGATTATTTGGGGAGTAGATGAGTTAGGGTGAGGAGGAGGGAGGTGAAGGTGAGCAAAGGGACCCAGGAAGAAGTTGAGTCTGGAGGAAACAGAAGAGAAGACCAGTGAACATTTCCAATGAGGGATGAGGCCCTGGGAGAGGGGATACCAGAAACTTTAAGACTTTAAAACTTTAATGATGTCTGACAGACTGTTTTATCTGCTGTGCTTTTCTCTGATGTAACCCCCACACTTATATCCTAAACCTCTAATAAGAAATGTAATGGCCTTGAATGAGTGCTGTTCAGGAGAAATCAGGCAGAGGAGCCGAGCCTCTCTGGGTAGTTATATGATGGTGAGATGGGGGGCAGCTGAAATATGCAAGACGAGAGAGATCGGGATTCACTGGGACAAAAATCTCAGTCAGGATAACCTGGTGACATGTCTGACATTCATGAACCCCCATTGAACTTGGGGACTTGGCTGAGGGTCCTGTCACACAGGGAATGGAAGTTTGATCCGGTGTCATGTGAACGTCCAAGGACAGGAAACTAGGGTCTGGCTGCCATCTGTGTGACAGGAGTTGGGTAGAGGGTAGAGAGCAAGGGTCCCATCATTCCTGCTGCACACCACAGCCTGTGGCCACAGCTCCTTCCAACAGAGATCTCACCTGGGCCTTGGTCAGAAGGGCCGAGTGGTGGAGGTCTCTGTCCTGTTTCTTAATCAGCGGTTTCAGAGGTACATGGTGAATCAGGGAAGGGAGAGGTGGCAGAAGGGAAGAAGGAAAGCAGTTTTTGATGTTCAATTTCAACATCCATGGCTCTGGAGACACCGTGATGAGGAAAACACACGATTTCTCTATTCCCAGGGCTGAGAGGCCAAAGGAATGCAGACATTAAATCAATAAGAGCAGAGCATATTAGAGGAAAGGAAAGGGGAAGAGGATACAGCTGTAAATTAACAATAACTGAGTGTCAGGGACTTCCTTGGGAGGTAAGGAAGACAACTGACAGATGAACAAGGAACGATGCCCCAACCCCCAAAACCTCAGTCCTTGCAGAGAGGCCCCATTTTCCTAGTCAGTAGGGGGTTTAGCTGGGATTCTGACGGCAACACTGACATACCACTTGCACAATGACTGCGCTGGATTCTGCCCTGAATACTGGGTGACCTCAACAGTAGGTCTGTCACTCTTCACCATAGCATGCCTCTGTGCTCCCAAATTGATGAAACACAAGCCGTTGGCCATACACTTGAACTTTCCTGGGAGTCGTGGCTTTTGATGGCCCAGAATGACCACAGATGGACCCCATGGACAGTGGTAACAGATATATCTTCAGCCTTCACATTTCTTCTGTTGCTCTATGTGCAGACCCTCAGCTGGGAACCTCACCATTAGGAACATTTTCACTGGGTTCTCCGCTATACAGTGGTATGTGGTAGACTGTGACACTGGTGGCCCCCAGTGAGTCATGTTTCCAAGTATTCTCGTCCCTGTGTGATCCCTTCTCATGTTGACTCTGGGCTTGGCCATGTGATTTTCTATGACCACTGGGACATAACAAAAGGCAAACAAGGATTTGATAAGCATTTTCCCATTGGATCTTGTCCCCCTGGAATGTTTCCTCTTAGATTCCAACTGCCATGCTAGAGGGAAGTTCTGGCTCTCCTGTTGTGGGAAGGAGTACCCCAGCCCACAATCAGCACTAAGGCCTCACATGGGTAAGAGAGACCTTCTAGGACCTTCTACTCTAGCCCAGCCACCAACTAGATGAACGTATAGGAGTGAGACCAGGAGAGATCACAAGGAGCCGAGAAAACGACCTCGCTGAGTCCAGCCAACCTACAGGACTATGAGAGAGAATACACTGTTAGAGGCTTATAAATAATGAAAAGGTTGCCCCCTAGCCATATTGATCATATAGGTGTAACCCCCAGGCCTCGTTTTTCCAGCAAGAAAAGCCAATGTCATAGTTCCAAATGTAGTCCCCTTTACAATTCATTGACATCAGTCCCATTCTTAGAGTGGTCTCACCAGCCTCAATTTCCCTCAAGGAAAGTGGTTTGAAGGCTTTTTTTTCAGTTGGATCACAAGAGAATTTCAAAGCATTGCGGGCTGTTCTCTTATAAAGTGGTAGATGAGTGTTTTATGACAACTATAGTAATAAAGCAAGATTTTTTTGAGCTATTGTATTTAAAGGCAATAAATAAGCATTTTTATTATCTTTATTTCTAGAGCTCCATTTCCCTCCCTCACAAACATAGAAGACAAGATGGAGAAGAGCAAGGAAGAGAAGTTCCTGAGGGCCCCGGTCCCATCCCTGGAGTCCCTTGAGGTGGGGCAGAGGGGCCAAGTTGCAGGGAGGCCAGAGGCCCCTCCGCTTTTCCCTCAGGTGGCCCTAAGGCCTCCTTTATGCACAACAGTTATCTTGCAGTCTGCCTGGGAGGGCCGTGAAGGCGCCAGACATCCTCTCGCTGGAAGCCTGTGAGTGAAGGCCGGACAGTGAGGCACCTCTCCTCCGATGCACGAAGTCCCCTCATGGCGGGCTGTGGAGGTGCAGCCTCACCTATGTCTTGCTCAGTTCCTGCCGCAGCCGTTTGTGTCCAGCACCCAGCCTGACTCCCACACTTTCCTGATGGGCTCCATGGAGCTCATGCTCTTCATGCTCCGCAGAAAGTGCCGGGAGCACGCCTGCCCTCCCGACATGCACCCTTGTTTCTATCACGGCTCTGGCTTCCTGAGGTTTGTCCATCTCCACACTCAGCTTCATGCCAGTTCCTTCTGGCTGACCCCCAATACAGGTGCAGATGAAGGTGAAGGACCCTTCTCTTCCCAGTGACCCCCTGCAGGCGCCAGCTGTGGCCAGAGGGAGGCAAATCCTGGTGGTCAGCCACCTGTCTCAGTTGCCAATGTGGAAGGCGTTTCCCTTAGGGGATACAGCGAGGGTAGGAAGGGGAGCTGGTTCCATCTGGGACTCCATCACAGCATCTGGTATGTGAGTGCTGGGGAGGTCTTGGGACGTTGCTGGGGGCTGTGCTGGGATGGTTGTCTTTTCTAGGCCAGGTAGGGGACTAGCGGACACTTTGGCTGAGCTGCTGGCCTTCTGTCCTAACTCCTGGTCTTCCTCAAGCCACTGATTTTTCTGTCTTGCTGCCCTGACTATTCTGAATGGGAGGTAAAGGTGGAAGTGGCAGGCTCCTTGAAATTCCACTGCTTCGTGTTGACAGAGACGTGATGCCGTACCTTGCAGGATGAGTATAAAGGGCAGCTGCGGGTGGGATTAGCTAAAGGGTGGGGCTTCAAGGTGATGGCATAGCCATCCATCTCAGATCTCTTATAGGGCAGGAGCCCACAGATTACCGTCACTTTATCATACATCTGGCCCATCTGAGGGTCCTGGATCCTTTCCTGCGTGTAGCCCATGGACACCATCAACTCAGTCGCTCCTTGTGGTTAGGAGGGGGTTCTATGTAAGACATTAGTTCCTTCCTGTGGTCCATGACCACCCACAGAACCTTCATGATCTCCTCTAAAGTATCTCCCTTGGTGGGACTGAAGACAATTTCTTGAGGTTTTCACACTCTGTGGACATGTAGAAAGGAATATCGCATATTCTGTTCAGTACTCATTCTCATAATAAAGAAAAAAATTAGAAAAAGAAGAGAGAATTTAAAAATGAGAAAAGTGGAAAACAATAAAGATAAAAGTCAGAAAAATAAATGACATAAAAATGAGAAAAGACAATAAAAAATGAGAAAAGTAAAAGGTTAAGAAAACAGGAAAAAGAAAATGAAAAGGGAAAATACAGCAGAAAAAAATTAAATTAGAAAGTTATAAAGGAATAAAGAAAAAAATAAGGAAGATTTAAAAAATAGAGGAAAAACATTTTTTTAAAAAAAGTAAGTAAAATAGACAAAAAAAAAAAAAAAAAACAAAGAGGAAAATACTTAACTTTGGCGAAAATCCCTCAGCTGACCAAAAACCAGCTTCCTGAGCTAGAAGGACCAAAACAGTCTAGGCTAAGCCAGGGTCTGATATAGGTTCTTGGAATTCTATAACACTGGTTCATTTTGAAGTCATAGCAAGAAATGGACTTAAGACAGCCAGGGATACTCCACAGTGGCTTTCTAACTTTTTTTGTCTCAAGAACCCTTTACCATTAAAAACAAACAAACAAACAAAAAAAAGAAAACTTTTTGTTTATGTGAATTATAGCAATAGATATTTGTCTTATTAGAAACTAAAACTTATAGGGTGCTTCAGTGACTTTTTCACTTCTGGTTTGAAAAGCCATAAAAGATTTTCAGTTTTTAAAAAGCTCAATGTCAACACTTCAATTCTTTTTATCATTAAATTCTGATTGTTCTCAAAATAATGCCACAACTTAACTGACATCATAATACTCTACAGAAATGTTCCTTTGCATAAAATAGTGTAATTTTTTTGTCTGGTCTTGGTAGAAGACCTCTCACAGAATTGGTTAAAGGAGTATTCTTTCCACTTCTACCTTCTGGAAGAAATTGTAGAAAATTGATATTATTTCTTCCTTAAATATTTGGTAGAATTCACCCATGAATCCATCTGGGGCTGGTGCTCTTATTTTAGAAGGTAATGAACCCTGATTCTTCCTTAATAGATAGTATTCAGATTTTTGTGTGACCTTTATCTTTCTTTTTTTTTCCCCCAAATGAAGTTTTTAGAGAGATTAATACAAACATTTCCATGACAATAAACTAAATAAAAAAGATTGTGAAAAAAACGTTTCCTCGTTGAGGTTCCATTTGTCTGTTTGCTGATGAGCTCCATGTATTTGCCCCGGGTCCCCGATTGCCAACAGAAGTAGAGGCGCATGTTTCTTTTTTCTTTTTTTTTTTTTTTAAAGATTTTATTTATTTGACAGAGAGAAACACAGCCAGAGAGGGAACACAAGCAGAAGGAGTGAGAGAGGGAGAAGCAGGCCTCCTGCCAAGCAGGGAGCCCGATGTGGGACTCGATCCCGGGTCTCTGGGATCATGACCCGAGCTGAAGGCAGTCGCTTAAGCAACTGAGCCACCCAGGCGCCCCTTAGGCACATGTTTCTTCTGGTTAGCTACATGGATACTGGAGGAGATGGTTTCTAATCAATTTTGCATGCAAACCAGCATCCGCTTTGGTTTTACTCAATGGCTTAGCATCAGTCTCCACGGTAAAGCTCAATACCAGTTAAAAACAGACACCTCCATTCACAACTTCCAGGGAATTCAGAAGTGTGGTTTCTCCTGCCTTCACTGGACTTGGCCTTCTCCCAGGGAAGTGGCTTGAAAGTCAGGAATGAAATTTTGGCAGCACCTGGTTGTGTTTCTTTGCATCAAATTTCTCCTTTAAAGCACATAGTCTACCGGCTGATACGTTGTTTCATTTCATGGCTAATAACTGAAGGCCTTTGTCCTTTCCCCGGACATGGTAAGTGCCGCTACATCTGGCATTTTATCTCTTATGGAGCATTTGGCTGGAGGTTATTACAGCAAAGTCCCAACTAAACGAGGTGACTTTACTAACAGCACCACAATGGAAGACATTTACCATTAGAAGCACTCTGTTGCCCTCCCTTTTTCCCCATCCAGTTATTGCTGTTACAGAAAATAATATTCATTAATCTTTAAAGGTGATGTGATTATCATCATCACATTGGGAACTCTAGCTCCCATTTGTTTCATTTGTTTCCTCTTGAAAGCAACACTTCCAGTTAGTTTCAGACTTCCCTTTTTCACGGAACAGTTTATTCTATCTTGTTTATTAAATTTAAGGGTTTATAAAAACATTCTTCTTGGTAGAGCCTATTTCTTGGGTTTCTGAATGCATTATTAGGAGGCTTCTCCTTAGCACAGAATACTCCAAAGCCAGAACAGGGAAGAAGGCAACTGGTCCTTCTTAGGATAAACCGTGGCAATACCTTTGGACCCTATATTTCTGGGGATGTGGTGAAGAGACTTTTTCAGCCGGGCCACGGGCCAGGAGGAAGGAGCACTGCTGGCCAGAGCTAGGGGAAAGGCTCTCATATACATGAGAGCAGCAGTTAGCCCTCACTTGTGACTCCTCCCCTTCAGCCTCACCTGGCTATAGCTGCTCCCCACGGTCAACCCCCCGTCAGGTTCAACCTCATTGCGCACTTTTCTGGTTCTCACCTTGCCTTCTCTTTCTGATGCTTTTTTGGGCAGGGGGACACATTTCTCTTAAATATTGGCAAAATAAGTCCTGATAAATTGGTCCCTGACCTCACAGCCCCACTTCCAGTAATAACTCCCTTAAGAAATAACACTGAAGGCCTTAAAGAGGATCCCCCAAAGTGCAATCCAGTGGTGGTAAGGAAAAATTGAGGAGGTCCCAGATACATCATTAAATATATTGAACCCCTCAAAGGGAAACTCTCCCTTTCCATTTCTCTGACCATCACTGTGGTTGTGTTGGGAAGAAACTCTCAGTTTGGGGCCACCATGACCAGAATATGTTCTCGCATTTGTTCATCCCATTCCATAAAGAAAATGCTGACCTTGGGCTCAGAATTTTGGCAGGCACGAGGATCTAGCTAGAATTTAATTATATTGCTTTCCATTTTGGGGGTTTTGTTTTGTGGCTATCTTGTATTTATAGCAAAAGATACAACTGTTCATATAGTCATACATTCCTATGCCCAGATGGTGCTCAGATATGGGAATAGACCACAAAGGTAAACAAGATGGCTGCCCAGTGAAGGCTATGCTTGAAAGGCAGTGATTCTTAACCTCACAGCACCTAGGTATCCCAGAGTAGTTGTCAAAATCCCAATACTCAGGCCCTTCCCCAGACCAATTCTATCAGAAACTCAGCATGGGATCTAAGTAAGGGCATTTGTTAAGGCTCCAGATGAATCCAGTTCTCAGCTTAGAAACAGTGCTTCCAACTGATCTTAAGTCTGAGTGTAAATGAGACTGAACTTCTTCTTCATACCAGAACAGCCAGATCAGCATCTGGAATATGAAAAACCAGGGCTGACCACAGTCCTAATAACTCAGTCTAAAAAACTGTGGAATTTTAGAGCTGGAGGGAATCTGAGAGCACAGAGTCTGATCTTCATTTTATCTTTGAGGTCTTGAACGGCGAAAAAGCTTGCTGGGAATTATCCCCTAGGAACTCAGGGTAGGGCTCTTTTCCCAACATCATGCTGCCTCTCTGGTGGCTATAAGGGCCTCATTTGTGGACTGATCTGGAAGAAACTAGATTCTTTTTTGAGGAATAAGTTAGAGACACAAAAATTTGGAAATCTGGCTCCCAGAAAGTACATAGAGAAGATATTACACAGAGGCCAAGAGGTACCATGGACATTCTTCAAAGTATGTTCCATAGTTGGAAAGTGCTAAATTAAAAAAAAAAAAAATTGAGGGGCGCCTGGGTGGCTCAGTTGGTTAAGTGACTGCCTTCGGCTCAGGTCGTGATCCTGGAGACCCAGGATCGAGCCCCACATCGGGCTCCCTGCTCAGCGGGAAGCCTGCTTCTCCCTCTCTCACTCCCCCTGCTTGTGTTTCCTCTCTGGCTGTGTTTCTCTCTGTCAAATAAATAAAATCTTAAAAAAAAAATTGAAATGAGTTTCATCATTGCAGGACTTCTCGGGGCCTTCAATTTACTAGCATGCATAGGGAACCACTGGAAGGAAAGAGTACAGGCAGCGCTTATTTGCCCTTTTACATATAACATCTCACAGAACTAGCTTTTCTGGGGGAAATACTAGATGGACACAATTTCCTAAAGCTCAGGACTGCTCTCCATCACTCTTACCCTGCTTCCTTTATCTTAGAAGCACTTATCTTCTAGATATTTGTTTATTATCTGTCTCTTTTTCAGTAGAATGCAAACTCCTTGAGGAAAGGCAATTTGACTCCACTGCTGTATCCCAAACTCCTCCAGGGGTACCTAGGCCTTAATCAATATTTGTGAAAAAGGAATTAATGGGTAGTCTCTTAAAACATCAGTGGTTACCTAGTGGGATTCCTCCTCCTCATGGTTGTAGGTCTCTCGTCATCACGTTAGACTGAATCTGGGCATCTCCATGCTACAGGGACTCTTACAGGACTGAGCGGTCCTGGGGGGCACCTGGGTGAATGGCCAGGCTCTGTCACAAATGAAGTCTGTGACCTTGGATAACTCAATTGACTTCTCTGGGTCCCCTTTTCCATATCAATAAGGTGAGTGGACTGGATTAGACAATCTCCAAATGTCCTTCTCAGTTATTGTATGATAAGTGGCTAAGTTAAGATATCTGATATAATTGAGGATTTTTCTATGTCTCCTTGGAGTTCTATAAGTTTTTGCTTTATGTAGTTTGAAGCTCTGTTATCAGGCCCATAAATATTTAAGATTGTTATATCCTCCTGATGAATTAACCATTTTATCATTATGAAATAACTTCCTTTATCCTTGGTAATATCCTCTGCCCTGAAATCTACTTGGTCTGATATTAATATATCTGCCCCAGCTTTTTTGTAAATTAGTGTTACTATGGTACATCCTTTCCATACTTTCAACCTATTTGTGTCTTTCTTTTTTTTTTTTTTTTTTTTTTTTTTTTTAAGATTTTATTTATTTGACAGAGAGAAACACAGCCAGAGAGGGAACACAAGCAGGGGGAGTGAGAGAGGGAGAAGCAGGCTTCCTGCCGAGCAGGGAGCCCGACGTGGGACTCGATCCCGGATCTCCGGGATCATGACCTGAGCCGAAGGCAGTTGCCCAACCAACTGAGCCACCCAGGCGCCCCTATTTGTGTCTTTCTATTTAAAGTGGGTTTCTTGTAGCACAGCCTATAGTTGCTTCTTGTTTTTTTTCCCCCAATCTCTCATCCTCTGCCTTCGAATTGAAACACTTAGACCACTTAAACTTAATGTGGTTATTGATATTATTAGTTTTTTAAAGTAAGCTATATGCCCACAGTGGAGCTGGAATCCACAGCTCTGAGATCATGATTCATGTGCTCTGTGGACTGAGCCAGCCAGGTGTCCCAATAGGATTAGATTTAAATTGACCATCTTATTGTTCGTTTCCTGTTTGTTCTACTTATTCCTTTTTCCTTTTTTCCTCTTTTTCTGTCTATGTTTGAACTGATTATACCTTTTTGTAATAGCCTTTTTGAGATATAATTCATACACCATACACTTCACTCATTGAAAGTGAGCAATTCAGTGATTTCTAGTGTATACACAAAATCATGCAATAGTTATAGAACATTCTGATCACCCCAAAAAGAAACCTGCCTTTCAGCTGTCATCCCCAAATCCTCCCCCTCGTACCCTTTCTCAGCCCTAGACAGTCACTAAGCTATTCTCTATCTCTATAGATTTGCCTGTTCTAGACATTTCTTATAAATGGAGTCACAAAGTATGGCCTTGCATGACTGCTTTCTTTCACTTAGTGCAGTGTTTTCAAGATTCATTCATGTGGTAGCCTGTACCAGTACTTTATGCCTTCCCACAGTTGAGTTCCACTGTATGGACATACCACATTTTTTCTTTATCCATTCACCCGTTGATGGACATTTGGGTTGTTTCTACCATTTGGTTATTATGAATAATATTGCTGTGAACATTCGTTTTGGTGCAGACATATGTCTCTTTTCTCCTGAGCATAAACCTAGGAATGGCATTGCTGGGTCAGGGGGTAATTCCATGTTTAACATTCCTAGTCCTACCTCACTGCCCCAAAGTGGCTGCCCCAGTTTACCTTCCTGCTAGTGAGGTAGCAGGGTTTTTAACTCGCTGCATTCTCTCCAAAGTTGGTTAGCAATTGCCTCTTTGCCTATAACCATCCTGGGGGGTGTGAAGTTCTTATCTCACCATGGTTTTGATTGCATTTCCCTGATGACTAATGATGGGGAGCTTCTTTTCATGTGCTCACTGGCCATTTGTAGGTCTTCTTTGGTTTTCTTTCTCTTATGGCTTATTTGCTCTGAGTCTTTATATTGTTGTTTTAGTGATTGTTTGGGGGTTTATAGTATACATCCTTATGACTACTTTCATGTGATCTTGTATCATTTCATGTACATTCAGCAACCTTACCAAAGTGCACTTCAATGTTTCCGTTCCTGTCTTCTGTCCTGCTGTTGTCAGATTTCTGGTTAAATTACAGACTCTCCTCTTTGTAGTATCCCAGGACTCTGCTACCTTGAGGGAGGAAGGCTTGTTGTGAGAAGCTAGAGGAGGGAAAGTAAATGGGTTCACTTTAGCGCTTTGCCCTGTTCCTGGAGGGCAGGCCCACGTCCATGGGCTTAGGATCACAGAGAGAACATCAAGAGAGGCCTGGCCTCAGATGCAGGAAAGAGGAGAGGAGATTTCAGAATGAGAGAAATCGTGAGGAATCCCTAGGGCACCTTTGCCATATCCCGGCTTCTCCTAGGGGTCTCGCTGCCTGCATTTCTCAGCTCCCAACCATGGGGTTCATGACTAATGCCTTTGTCAGTTGCAGTGATGCCGTGTGAGTTGGGTAGGAGCAACAGGGCCATGAGCTTGGTCACAAAAAGAGCTGGGCTCAAATACCAGCTCTACCACTTGAAGACAGACCCAGAGACAAGATACTAAATTCTCATAAGCTTCAGTTGCTTCACCTATAAAATGGGGGTGGGGGAGGTGGGGATTCTTCATAAGAATGAAGAAGTTGCTAAAAGGACTAAATGGGGCAGTACGGGTAAAAACGGCCAGCAGGGGACATTACAAGCACTCCATTAATATTTTATCACTTCTATATGCCTCACCATCTATGTGAGTCCATTATATTTTACTTTTTTTTATGTTTCTCAAGCATTCATAATTCAGGGACTACATCAAGCTTGAGAATCTTTTTTCCTTTTCATACTCTGAAAATTCCAGTGACTTCAAATGTTTTTAGGGAATTGTCACAAACTCCCTTCTTCTTAATGTGTAGGACAACCATTTATGGGGCTGACTCAATACCAGGGATGTGCTGGGCAGCCGGCATGCCTCATTTCCAAAGCCAGTTATCAAGCCCATAGGACGGGCCCTGCTTCTCAGCCTTGGTGCCTTTAACATGCGGGGCCAGGTTGTGTGGGCTGCCTTCTGCCCGTGGGCTACTTGGCAGCATCCCTGGGCTCTCCCCTCCAGATGCCAGGAGCACCCTCTCAGGTGTGGCAATCAAAAATCTCTGCAGACATTACCATACATCCTCTGGGGGACAAAATCTCTCCCAGGTGAGAACCACTGGTACAGAATTGGTGTCCTTCCCATCTGCCTGGGAGGAAGCCATGGTTCACAGTGGCCAAGAGCTTTGGTCAGAGCCACACAGCTACCAAGTGGTGGACGTGGGATTCAGAGGGCTCCAGGAGCCCCCAAGCCCTGCATTATGGCGACTCGAGAATGTATTCTGATCTGGAAGGAGAGCCTCCATACCTTTGACTTCCTGGCCTCAACTCTGTCTTTAGTGCTGAAGATATTTGAACTCTGGACTTTCCTCCCTGAAAACCCAGAAGAGGCCCCAGAGAAGGGATTAGACAGTCATTATTCACAGGCAGGGCTCGGAGGGCCAAGGGCACCGTCTTAACCCCTGGTACCATTGAATGTCCTCTTATTTGGAAACGGGGTCATTACTGATATACTCAAGTTCAGATAAAGTCATCAGGGTAGATCCCTAATCCCCTAGGCCTGGTGTCCTTGTAAGGAGAGGAACACCTTGGGAACAGACAGAGAGAAGGGGGCCACGTGAGGCTGGAGGCAGAGATCTGAGTTACACTGCCACAAGCCAAGGAAGCTGGAAGAAACGGCAAGAGCCAAGGAAGCATCCTACCCTAGAGGCTCTGTAGAGACCCAACCCTGGGACACTTTGATTTCAGACTTTGGCCTCCAGGCTGGCGAGACAGTACATTTCTATTATTTCACGCCACCCAGTTTACGATACATTTGACCTTGTACAACATGGGTTTGAACTGAAAGGGCCCATGGATAAGCGGATTTTTTTCAACAAGTAGGGTACAATACTATAATATTATTTTCTCTTCCTTATGATTTTCTCCATGCTACTTTTTCACCTAGCTTCCCTATTGTTAAAGTACAGTATATAATGCATGTAGCACACAAAATCAGTGTTCATTGACCATTTATGTTATCAGTAAGGCTTTTGGTCTATGGTAGGCTATGAGTAGTTGAGTTTGGGGGAAGTCAAAAGTTATATGGGATTTCCAACTGCATCGGGGGGCTAGTGCCCCTAACCTCTACTGTACTTGGCTGCAGCACCGCAGAAGAGTACTCCCTAGTTCCTCTGGCAACCCTGAGCACCCCATATTTTGATATGACTGTGCTCCTGGCTCCCCAGTTGTTATAATACCTGGCCTTTAATCAGAGTCATGAAAGACACTTGACTTCCCTACGATGAACCCACAAGCTAGATAGTACCTTCCACTTATCGTTAGAGATAACCATCTGGCAATGAAATGACAGCTCAAGGACCTTCCTAGATAGCAGCTGCCCACTGAGACGCCCCCACATCGTGTGTAAGCGGCCGGGGCGTGCCGTGTCAGTGCCTTATCTTTCTCGGTAACAGGAGGTACCCTACAATCCCAAGATAAGCGGGAGAAACTTCATAGAATCTGAATCAGGTCACAAAGAAACACACAGAGGGAAATGAACCTCAGACAACTATGAGTACGATACAGATAGAGAATGACCTAAGGTAGCTAAGAGCATTTAAAATCAAAAATCCGGGGCGCCTGGGTGGCTCAGTTGGTTAAGCAACTGCCTTCGGCTCAGGTCATGATCCTGGAGACCCAGGATCGAGCCCCACATCGGGCTGCCTGCTCGGCAGGAAGCCTGCTTCTCCCTCTCTCACTCCCTCTGCTTGTGTTCCCTCTCTAGCTCTGTTTCTCTCTGTGAAATAAATAAATAAAATCTTTTAAAAAAAAAAATAAAATAAAATCAAAAATCCAAAGCAGTTTATTCTGGGCAAGTAAACTAATTGCCACAAAGAGTTTCATATGAAGTCTGAGATTCTTTGAGGCTAAATCAGCCCTTGGAGTTCAGGTGCATCCCAAAGCACATCTCTCGCCTTTCCCAGGCCAAACCCCGTGGGATATTCCACACAGACAAGCAGAACTTGGAAAGGGTTCTGTACTTTAATCTCTCTCTGGAAAGTTCATAAGGCCCATTAGCATATTAAAGACAGAAAAATTCTGCTGGACAGACATCCAATCAACTCCTTTTGAGGGGAGGCAGCAGAATACTCTTTGGACTACTGATGTATTCTAACCCATCTACTTTACAGAATTTGAAGCTGAGGCCCAGAGAAATTAGATGCTTTTTCAAAGGTCACACAGACAGAAAGTGACCTTGGATGACTCAAATAGGGTCTTCAGATTCCAAATCTGGTGCTCATTCTATGTTTTCATTTCCCTATTAATTAGTTTATTTATTATTATTATTATTATTTTATTTATTTGACAGAGAGAAACACAGGCAGAGAGGGAACACAAGCAGGGGGAGTGAGAGAGGGAGAAGCAGGCTTCCCGCCGAGCAGGCAGCCCGATGTGGGGCTCGATCCCAGGTCTCCAGGATCATGACCTGAGCCGAAGGCAGTCGCTTAACCAACTGAACCACCCAGGCGCCCCTAATTAGTTTATTAATAAACATCTGTGCACTGCCATGTGGTGAGGAAGGAATATAAAAATGACTAAGGTAGACCTCACCTTGCATGCCATTTACTATTTCTGGAGTGAATGAGCAGCAGAAAAGCAAATAATGGGAAGATTGTGGGGACAGGGAGGGGAGGGAGAGAATGGCTGACATCGGGATGAATACAGAACGTGTCAGGCTTGAGGTTTCCCATCAGGTTACTGTTGTTCTGGAAAGTCCCAGCACCGAGGCCTGTCATCCCGGCCACCCACAGCCCAGCCGCTGCTGAGGAGAGTGGGCTGGGGGCCGGTGCCCTGCTGACGGAGCTGTCCAGGGGCCTGCCACTCACTGGGCTGTGCCTGTAGCCAGGAGGAGGTAGGGAGAGGCTCCCTCACCATGCAGCAGCTTCATTGCTGAGAGGCCTGCCCCCATCCACCCCACTGGAACTAGGAGCTCTGCGCTTGCTTAGTAAAAGTGCCTAACTCCTTTCAGTCACGGTCAAGTACACATAACATATACTTTAGCATTTTAACCATTTAAATGTAGTCCAGTGCCATGGAGCCCATTCATATTATTGTGCCTCCATAAGCACCACCAGCCGGCAGAGCTCTCTTCATCTCGCACAACTGCACCTGTATGCACAGAAAACAATAACTCCCCATCCTCCCTTTCCACCGCCTGGGAACCACCATGTTGTTTCCCGCCTCTAGACATTGCACTGCTCTAAGAACTTCAGATAAGAGGAATCATACAGTATTTGTCCTTTGAGAGTTATTTCATTTCATATGATATCCTCAAGTTTCATCCATGTTGCTCCGTGTGTCAGAACTTCCTTTTTAAGGCTGAATAATCATCCATTGTATGAATATGTCACATTTCGCTTATCCGTTCATCCACTGGTAGACGCTGGGATGCTTCCAACTTTTTGGCTATTCAAGAAACGCTGCTATGAACATAGGTATACAGCTATCTCTGAGACCCTATTTTCAATTCTTTGGGGTGTTGAGACTCAGGAAGAAATGGGGCTACCTCGGGCAAAGGTGGTACATAGTCCAACTGAGGTCCAAGAAGGCAAAGGGAGGGGAGGCCCTTCTTCAGGGTTGTATCCTGCCCCCTAGCTTCGGGTTTGCTATCCTCCCAGCCTTCACCATAGGAGCCTCTCTTCAGGAAGAGAGAGACCAGCCTGAGGCACAATTCTCAGGCACTCCCCCTTTCCCTCCCTTCTACAGGCTTTCTAGAATGCAAGCTTTCTAGAATGGACGCTCCATGAGGCAATGATTGCACCATTCTGTTCACTCTCTCATTCTAGCACCTGCAGAGTGCCTGATACAAAGCACACTTCAGGCAAATGACATCAAGAAGTCATTAACACTTTATAGTAAGTTAAACTAGGCACATGGATGGCTCAGTTGTTAAGTGTGCCTTCAGCTCAGATCATGATCTCAGGGTCCTGGGATCGAGCCCCACAGGGGCTCGGTGGGATGCCTGCTTCCCCCTCTCCCACTTCCCCTTCTTGCATTCCTGCTCTTGCTGTCTCTCTGTCAAATAAATAAATAAAATCTTAAAAATAATAATAAATACAGTGAGATAAATTGCTGTGTTATTTTTTTTGTCCTCGCCCATAAACTTACACCCCTTCGTTTTGTTTTCGTTTTGTCAAGGAAAGTCTACAGTTTACATTAGGGTTCACTATTGGTATGCCTGGGTTTGGACAAAGGCATAATAACATACAGCCACCATTATAATATCTTATCCCACGGTGCCCATTGCAATCACCCAAGGAGGGTTTTGAAAAATATTTTAGGTTTGGGTTCCACCTCAGAGATTCCACAAAATCTCAATGATTATGAGGCAGCTTCATTTGGAACCATGACATTAAAGACAGAATTTCAGGCACCTAAGAGATGGGGGGATGGTCCTATCATGACACCTTGAGGGTGCTGCCTGCTAGGCCTTCCCACCTGTCCTGTCCCATAGCTCCATCTGAAGGCCATGTGAGATCAGACCTTCATAATTCATTATTAATTGGACATTTCCACATGGCATCTCAAACGTCACTTCTCCCAAGTGAAACCTACAATGATCCTAATCTCCACCCAGAAACAAACTCCACTTCTGACCTTTTGACTTTAGAAGATGGCAATTCCAATCTTCACCCGTTCAGGACAAGGCTCTCAAAGTCAACCTTAACTTCTCTTAGATACATGTAATCTATCACCAATGCCTGGTGCCTTGGCCTTTAAAATAAACCCAAGATCTGACCACTTTTACTCCCTCCACTTCCACTGCTAAAACAGGTCTCCCTGCTTCTGCCCTGGTCCCTTCCTGTCTGTCCTCATAAACCAGAACTGGCCTATAAAAATGCAGTCAGATCACGTCTTCCTCAGCTCACAACATTCCACGGGCTCTCATCTCACTAAGAGGAAAAACTGAAGTCCTTACGATGGCCTATAGGTCCCTCACAATTCTTGTGGTCCCTACATCACCCCCGGGTCTCTCATTTCATCTGTTCTTTCCCTCCCTACCCCTGCCAGGCATGCAGGCCCCTTGAAGTTCCTGGTATAGGCAGGTAACTCTACCCCAGGGCCTTTGCATTGCCGTTTGCTCCTCCTGGAATGCTCTCCCTCCAGAGAGCCACTGGGCTGGCTTCCCCATACCCTGAAAATTTTCACAGAATACCATTGTCTAAAATTTCAAATTTCCTACCCCTCTACCAGCACTGTTATCTTTATTTTTCTCCTGAGAACTTAGCTCTGGTTATACTACCTGCTGACTTATTTATTTATTTCTGTCTGGATCCTCCCACTAGACACCAGAGCCACAAGGCAGAGCTAGCTGTCTTCTCTGTCCTCACAGAGCCTGGTGCACAGTGGCTCTCATCCTCCATTGTCCCTCCATCGCCCCTCCTTTCCTCTCAGCCTCTGGCTCACATCCCATCTGCCTTCCATGTGTGGGGCATCCCCCTTCTTTTGACCCTCGTGTAGCTCCTCTACTGGGTCTTCACTTCCTGGAGGATCTCTTCCCTGCTGGGGGTCTTCCCAGCTGCCAAAAGCTTCTTCCTAAGAGGCAAATCTGCAGCAATCTCTCCATGATAACCCTTAACTTTCAGGACAGTGTTCAAACTCCTCGCTTCAAACACAAGGTCCCCACCAATGGGGCCCAGCCCACCTCTCCAGCCAAACTTCTAAGCCCTGCCACCTCTGTGCATTTTCAACTCCGTAGGCTGTGTCTCCTCTCCTCCTTTGCACACGTGGTTCCTTCTGCCTGCCATGCCAGACTCCTGCCCTGAACCCTGCCTCTCCTACGCTATGTCCAGCAAGCCCCGAGTTAGCCTTCAAGTTCTAGCTGATGGAACACCTGCAGAAAGCCTTCTAAGAGCCCCAGTCATAGCTACAACCCTTTCCACTGCCCCCTTGGCTCCCCAAGTGTACTTGAGCAGCACCGTGCTGCATCACAGCCCTTATTTACCTGCCAGTCTCTGTGATCAATGCAAATTCTCTTCATGCCCGGTCCTCACACTGGGTCTGGCACTGAATGGGGGCTGTGTATATGTTTCCTGCATGAAAAAGCCTCCAGAAATGTGAAAACATAGCCCAGATCAGCAATAATCGTGCAAATATCCTTGACACTTCTGCCAGCTAATTGAACTCACTATTTGATAGTTGCAAGAATGTTCCAGAACACATCATTGCAGGTGTACCTAAAAACTAGGACAGAGGTGATAAATGACCTCTCAGGGTATCTGTGTAGCTCAAACTGGACTGGCTAAACAGTCTCCCCATGCTTTTACCATTCCTCCATTTGTGCGTGTGTGTGTGCGTGTGTGTGTGCGTGTGTGCACACATGTATCTCTATGGACATATCCTCCAGCACACGGCTCTCAGGCTATCCTGTAATCACCTCCCCCATCTCGTTGAATCTCCTGCATTCACGCAGGTAAAGGGATAAACCATCAAAACTAACAGTCGCTTTTTCCTAAAGTCTCTAGAACTTAAGTCTTTACTAAGATGTATGCTTGTCTTTGTCTTGTTACAAAATCCTTCAACGTCAATTTTAGTCCACTTTATCTTGTAATCAAAGAAGACCCCTGCCCAAGATTTTCGTGAAAAAAATTCTGGTATGCTGAAGACAGTAATGACATGTCACATGAACTATTTTTAACCTTTCCAAATTTCATCTAATGATTTAATTTAACAACTCTGAGCATGTCACTCATTCATTCACGTAGAGGCTCTGCTGGTCATTCAACAACTGCTCTCCGGGTGGACATGAGGACAAGCCTAAGCTGACAAGTAAATATGATGTTTAACTAATTATACATGCTATAAGAGAAAGAAAACGTGCCAGTGTACCTGGGTGCCAGAATGAGGGCATTACTGATCACACAGGCCCGAGCACCTCTCCACAAAGGTGACATTCGAAATGAAACCCAGTGACCAAAGGAGCCAACCACATGGTGGGGACTGAAGGGAAGGAGGCAAGGGCAAAGCAGTGGGGACATGGGATGGGACATGGTTCTTGCCAACATGGACAAGGCAGGCCTGTCTGCTCCACTCCTTCCTCCAGCAGCTCCCCCACCCCACCCCTGTACTCTGGTGTCCCCAAGACCCAGCTCCATGGGCCGGGACTAGACATGGCTCGCCCTTTCACCCTTGTAATCCAGTCATCCTGTTTGGCAAACAGGTGGAGTTCAACAAATACTTGTGGCATTGTTGAATAACAGTGACTTGCCCACAAAGCCAGTAGTAGCCAGTCATATGACAGAGGTTCCCAGTGCTGTGCTGGAGAAAACAATTCCCAGAGCCAGCAAAGTGTCTTTTAATTTTTGGATTATTGGTCAGTGATTCTCGGGGGAAAAATAACATACACAGGACCTACCAGGGAGGAGAGGAGAAACAATGGGAGCGATATGAAGCCTGGCCGGAAATGGGATTGTAGGACTTTGCTGTTCATCAGGTCTTAGTTCCAGAAGTCATCATTGTCCATGGCTAGATGGGCTCTGGGTGCTGGGCACAGTGAGGCGGGCTTTGGAGGCTCCCACCCTCTTAAGCATGGCCAGAGCCCACCATCCTGCTCCCACCTCGGGTGAGGCCGAGCTGCCTGCCTCGGTGACTCAGCCCGAGGGAACCAGGCATGCCTGCAGGTGCAGCCAATGTCCAAGAAGCAGCCACACCCCAAATGGGTCTGCGAATGCTGCCCAGTTGTGTGCTTTGCCTCTGATTATGCAGGCACCTAAAGAAGATACTAGAAATATAATTACTTGTGATCTAGAATCTCACAAGTTGGCTCATTGAGGCAGTTAGTTTTATACCAACAAGTACCCTTGTGATACTTCTAGAAGGTTGAGCTCTGGGGGTGTGACTCAGACCTGCTATCAAAAACCTTTGGTTAAAAGTAATAGATAGCATTTATTGAGTGCTGACTGTGTGCCAGATACTGAGCCAAGTGCCTTATCTTGGTTACTTCCCCCAGCTAACCTACGAGGCTGGTATTATTATTAACTTCATTTTACAGAACAGGCAAAATGGAGCTGGGAGGTCAAAAACTGGCCAAGGTCTTTCGGTGATAGGGGGCCTTTGTCCTCAGGCCAGGGAGTCGATATCTCTAGAACAATGGTCCATCATGTTACCAGGGTCTGTAATTTTCTAATCCTATTTGCAAAAGTGAAACAGCAGTGGGAGGCCTCTATATGCGTAATAATATTAACCTGTAGTGCTCTCTGCTGAAAGTGAGGCCCTGGTTTGAGTCCTACCATAGGAGGTTCTAGATCTTGTGCTTTAGAAATAAAATCAGCCAAGTATATAATGAGCACCTACCAGGTGGCAGAAATGGGATTCAAATCCAGGCAATCCTATACTTTTCAGTATATTACCAAATAAATATGGGAGAAAAAACTAGTTTCAATTTTAAATATTGATAGCTAGAACCTAAGAAAGTTCTTTAGAGTCTTCAATACTTTTGAATGGTGTCGGAGAGTCTCAGGGCCAGAAGGCCCCAGGACAGCTGTAGGAGCAGTTTCACTTCCCTGATGTAGTTGGGTCCTGGCCCAGCCCGGCCCAGCCCAGCCCAGCCATCTTCCTGCATGGATGTCGTGAAAATAAGAGCTCAACAGCCACGTTGGGACCTCCACTAGGCCCTCCCTCACCCACATCTCAGGTCGAGCTTCCTCAGAAGCAGTGCCTTCTGGGGCATCTTGGTTCCCATGGCAGGGAGACCAAGAGGCTCTGTTCAATGGGCCAACGAAATCCTTTTCCATCAGGGGTGAGTGGTACACACTGTTCTTATCAAATCCTCCCCTTCCAGTGCCTCTTCCTCTGAACATCAAGGCATAGTGTCAAATTTACGAATCTTACTCCCATATTGAGGTCAAGATCTCTTTTCAGAATCTCTCTACGGAAGACAGTATGTAAAAATCAGCAAGTTCACGGGCACTGGAGATTTTCAAACAGAGGCAGGACAAGACCCTGTCGGGTGTTCTGGAGGGGATTCGGCCACAGGAGAGACATCCAGGTTCTTTGAGATCTGTGCCATCGAAAAGCTCTGACTGCTCCACAAAAGCAAGGGCCATTACTGTTGATAAAACCAACCAGCTGGTGCTGCTTAGACTCAGTGAATCTAGGAAGTGGTATTTACAAAGGGGCTTGCCATAGGCCCAAATCCCAAAGCTTCTGTGGGCTGCCTCCCTGTCTGTTGGGGCCTTTGGTGCACAACACCAGAAGTTCAGCCTATGCCTTTGTTAATCAGGCAAGTGGAGGGAGCATGAAACTCCAAGACAAGAGAACGTGGATAATGCTGGATTCTTTGCACAGCTGTGCCCTACTCTAACCATACTGTGCTTCCTGCTCTTCACCCTAACCCCATATTGTCACTAACAAGTTCCCTTGTCTCTATCACATTGGGAGCAAACACTGCATCTCTGCCTATATTAGGTCATTAAGAGGGTTGTGATGAGGAAGTGGGAGCTTTGTTGTGTCAGGTGACTTACTGAGAGGCAGAGAAAGTTTCCAGCAAATTTGAACCATGCTCTTCGGTCTTATGAACTCTTTCCACCACACCATAGCCAGCTTTGACATCTGTGGAAGAAGGGAGGGTGCAGCCCCCACTGCGGGAATGGATGTTCTCTTGCCCTTGACCCAGACAGGAGATCCCTCAGGTATCAGGCTTTGGGCATCCCCTCCCAGCAACCCCCTGACCCCAGACCCTATGATGTCTTTGGAAACCCAGTGGCTGGACCAGAGGAATCGGCCAGGAGCATCCAGACACCTGCAGGCAGGCAAAGAAAAGGGAGTGAAGCAAGAGGCTCACATCACTCAACTCTCTATGTTGGCAGGCACTGTACTGGATGTTGTTTTTAAAGTCAACTTTGTATGCAAGTAACACATACATGCAGAAAAGTATGCAGACCATAAGCTTATAGCTTGATGAATTTTCACAGACCCATGTAACCAGCACGTGGTCAAGAAACAGTAATTACCAACACCCCTAAAAGTCTCCCTGGTGACCCCTTCTAGACACTCTCCCCAAAGGTGACCATGACTTTGACTTCCATCAGCAGGGATTGGCTTGGAGTGTTGTGAAGTTTATGTGTGTGAACAGGCACTATATTCTTCTTGGTGTCGGGCTGCTCTCTCGACACTGGTGGTGACATTCACCCTAACAGTTGTATGTAGTTTGTGCATTCTTGTCGCTGTATAGTACTTCACTGGATACTATGCCATAATTTATTTCCCACTATCTGCCGGTGGACATTTGGGTGGCCTCCAGGGTGTGGCCGTTGTGACGGGTGCTCTGAACGTGCAGACATTCTCATATATGTCTTTTGGGAACTATATGCGCTCATTTCTCTTGGGTACATGACTGCAAGTGCAATTGCTGGATCCCATAGCATGTGTACGTTTAATTTTGTAAGAAACAAAGTTTGGCCCATAGTTTGCCAACAGGGATGAACTGATGCCCCCTTCCGCCTGTAGCGTATGTGTTTCTGCTTTGTTCTCCTCCTTGCCCACACATGGCAGATTTATACCAGGCACTTTGAATGATGTATCATTTGGGGGCAGTTGGGTGGTGAAAGAGCAGGGACACTGGAGCCACACAGCCCGGCTTCTTCTCCTGGCTCTGCCCTTTTACTAGCTGTGTGACCTGGACCAACTTCTCTAACCACTCTGTGCCTCAGCTTTCTCACTTGTAAATGGGAATAACAACAATAGTCCCATGGTCTCAGGGCTGTTATGCTTTTAGCATAGTGCTTGTCATGTGCTTACCACCCCACTCAGGTTGGTTCTCACAGTTATTCCAAGCAGACAGCAAGAGGTCTTCACAGTGGTCTTTAGGGGGGGCCCCTGGAAAGCCGCTACCCGTAGCCTCTGTGGTTGGCATAGCCAGGGGCCCCGTGTGGCATTCGTGTCTGTGCTTCATGCTTGGGGAGGAGAATTCCCACACCTGAGAAGTGGAAAAGACAAGGGAGTAGGGGGTGGGAGAGGGGACTGGGACAGGAGCGGAGGGGGGTGTAAAGGGGTTGGGTCTCTCTTATCTGAAGTGTCTCCCAAAGAAGAAAAGGCTGCAAGAGACTCCATGGCTTGTATGGACAACTGCCTTTTAGGCTTTTCTCATAGTTCTTCTAGCTCCTTCCCCATACACACAGTTAATTGCTTTGGAAGGGCTCGTGGTTATTTAGAGAACAGAAAGAGGGGGAATGTCTAAAATATGCAGAACAATGTAGAGAAATTGAATCGCAATGGCAATTGGTTTGATGGGCTATGCTTTGTAAGTAAATGAAAGCCTAATCAATATTTCTTTTTATTTCTTTTTAAGAAACAATTGTTTCCTACCCCCATTTAATTCTGTCTTATGATTTTTGCCAGAAGAGACGTTCTCCAATTTTTAAACCAAGCACTGCTCTGAATCATGCCACATTAAAAATGAAAGTTTGTACTCATGGCAACTGACAGCGCTGGGAAATAGAAACACAGCCGTCTATTAAAACTGCATGAGACTAACAGCGCCCCTCAAAAAAGTCTTTTTTTTTTTATTGTTACTAAATTTTTTTTTCCAGTGTTCCAAGACTCGTTCCCCATTCCCCACACCCAGTGCTCCACACTTTGGGTGTCCCCAGTACCCACCACCAGGCTCTCCCATCCCTCCACCCCCCTCCCTCCAAGTCCCTCAGTTTGTTTCTGTGTTCAAAGTCTCTGTTGTTTCGTCTCCCTCCCTGGATTACCCTGCTTCCCATTTACTTTCCTTCTCCCACTGTCCTCCAGTTTACCCCTCATGCACCGCAAGTAAGTGAGACCATGCGATACTTGACTTTCTCTTCTTGGCTTATTTCACTCAGCATAATCTCTTCCAGTCCAGTCCATGTTGCTACAAAAGTTGGATATTCGTCCTTTCTGATGGAGGCATAGTATTCCATTGTATATATGTACCACATCTTCTTTATCCATTCATCTGTTGATGGGCACCT